>VZTY01012134.1:163959-191681 GCA_013400935.1 Turnix velox | reverse complement strand
GGGACCAGTGCTATTTAACATCTTTGTAGGAGATATGGGCAGTGGGATTGAGTGCACCCTCAGCAAGTCTGCAGATGACACCAAGCTGTGTGGTGCAGTTGATACACCAGAAGGAAGGGATGCCATCCAGAGGGACCTTGACAGGCTTGAGAGGTGGGCCCGTGCCAGCCTCATGATGTCCAACAAGGCCAAATTCAAAGTCCTGCACCTGAGTCAGGGCAATCCCAAGCACATGGGTAGAGAGTGGCTTGGGTGAAGGCTGGAAGAGAAGGATTTGGGGCTGTCAGTGCGTGACAAACTCAACATGAGACACCTGTGTGCACTTGCAGCTCAGAAGGCCAACCAAATCCTTGGCTGCATCAAGAGGAGTGTGACCACCAGCAGGTCAAGAGAGGTGATTTTGCCCCTCTGCTCAGATCTGGTGAGGACCCATCCGGAGTACTGTGTCCAGTTCTGGAGCCCTCAATATAAGAAGGACATTAAGCTGTTGGAGCGGGTCCAGAGGAAGGCCACAAAGATGATCAAAGAACTAGAACACCTCCCTTATGAGGACAGGTTGAAGGAGCTGGGGTTCTTCAGCCTGGAGAAGAGAAGGCTCACAGGGGACATCATAATAGCTCATAAATACCTGAAGGAGGTCTACAGAAAGGCAAGGGTAAGACTCTTTAATAGGAGTTCTCTGGTAGACTTTTTATAACAGGACCTGAGAGAGTAGAAGTGGGGAAAGACCTGCAGTTTTTCACTGAAGACTGATTAGTGGCTTGGTGACGCTTTGAGCTACCTCATCTAGTGGGAGGTCTGTAACCACGTGATCCTTAAGATACCTTCCAAGCTAAACCATCCTATGATATCTCTTCACAGCCATAAATGAGAAACTGAGCGATCTACTTCATTCAGGCCCACAAAATCATGTGTACATCCATTAATTGTAACAATGTGATTTGAAGGAAGATTTATGTGAATTAAAAAAAAAGGCAATAAAAAGCCACAAGCCTTTTAGTTCCATTTCAGCAGGGGGCAGTATGTATTTCATCATTAAAACAAGTTAGAAATATATCTCCTGCCTGTAACGTAGAATAGAAGGTCAGTGAAGTATGCTGGACTAAGACCATGTAGCAAATTATAAAGTGAGCAGTGTTAAAATCAATATGATATTTGACTATTAGCCAATGCAATTTGTTCAAAATAGGTTAAATGCACTCTTGCCATTTCCTCCTTTGTAAGGAACTTGGCAGCCTCATTCTGTTATCAAGTGCAAAGCCCTCTCTGAAATCTGACTGGGATAGAAATGAATGCAACTTTGAAATATTCTATAAATGCAGAGTGATAAAGGGACTATGACAGGCATGAAATCAGACTGAAAGTTTTTATCTGCTGCCTATCAAGTTAGCAGAGAGATGAGACAGACTTTGCTAGATTTTTTCCCCAAAGAAGAAAACAAAATGAAAAATTATTTTGCACACATACCACACTCTTCATCTTCTATCTTAAAGAACTTTTTATACATCAAAGTAATTAATTATTAGTGCATTACTATTGTTGAGCTGGCATACAGATCAGGAATTAGGGTTTTGCTTTACTGAGCTTTGTATCAACAACTTAGAAAAAGGAATTGTTTCTGCTCAGTGGAATGCAAATGCTATGGTAGGGTGGCAACTGCTGGGCAAAAAAGATTATGCACTTATACAGATTTAAGTGTGAGGGTTTCTCTGCTAAAGTCAATATTACTCTTATAAGGTAAAATTGGTGATATGGTGAGAAAGACACAAACAATCTACAGATGCATAAAATCTGTATTAGGACATCATCAAAGTGGCAGCATTTTGCTTAACATTTCCTCCTCCAGGACATTTATCAGTAATTTCTACTCCTTTCTATTGTTTTATGTGGGTACCAAAAGAAAAAAAATAATTAAACTAACAACCGTGCTATTCTTACTACTATCACCTTCTAGCCCTCATGTTTATAGCTGAATATTTATGATTTTTACTTTTTAATAAGATTTCAATGCATTTAGGATGGGGTTGGAAATAAAACTGGTAGTTACCCACAGAAAATGAATTATGTACCAAATTGTAAATATTCCATTTCCTTTTCTGATCTGAAAGTCCCCAAAGAAATATGAATGCTTTATTTAAAATTCATCTGCAGTGACATTTTCTGGCTGCACAGAGCACTTCCACAAATGCACAAGTATTTGCAAAAAGAAGATCACTTTTTATGGGAATGCTACTGTGTGTTAATTCTGTTTTTTTGCATTCTGCTCTCCTCAAATCAAATGAAATACTTTCCAGGGATGTGCTGTAAAAGAATAGATGTAAATAAATGCATCTGTTGAAAACAGGATTTAACTTTATACAGTTGAATTTATTTAAACTACAGGATTAAGACTCATTCTGATAAAGTACTTATTACAAGAAGCATAAAGGCTGAAGGTTTGATACAATATCAGAATATCAGATGACAAATAAACAAGAGGTCACATTGGTATAATACTCCAAAAACAGAATAGGTAATTTCTTCCATTGTTTTGACTGTTTATTGAGTTCTTAAAGTGCAATTTGTTAAGAATTATATTCTACAAACCACTATGTGTTTTGTACCTGAAGCACACTACTGACTTTCTCTAATTAGAATCGAGATCTTTTGGTTATTATTATGTACTTTTAAAGAAAATACAATAAAAACACAACCCTGTCATAACTTTTGCCACTACCCTGTAGTATTTGCATCTGTTTAAACTTTGTAATTTAATTCTCTCTTGTGCAAAAAATGTAAAAAATTGGTATAACATTTTTCTTTCTGATAAAAACTCAAGGTTTGACTGTAATTTGCTTTCTCTTTTAAGAAAACTTCATGGAAACAAAACCACCACTATTGCCAAATTCTCTCCTCACCCCCTCAAAGAGAAACAACAACGACAAAAAATCCCCTCAAAACAATCCCAAAATTCACACATGAAAAATAAACCCACTCAAGAAAAGCAAATACCTCACCCAAAACTCATTCTTTTTGACTGACTGATTTTTGGACAAAAATATTATTTGCTTTCTGGCATAAAAACTTCCTGTACAAATATATTTTGTTTAGTTTCTATTTTTTTTTTTTTTTAATTTCAGTGAAATATTCTGGTGAGTTTTCTAGGAATCACTCTCAAGGGTCTATGGAAAAAGAGTGCTGACTGACAGGCAGTGGATCAATTTCACCTCCTATGTGTGCATTAGTAAGACATATTTGTGCACCAGCACTACTCAACATTTAGGTAAGCACAGCATTATGCAGTACATGTCACTTGGTCATGGCCTGTTACTCTTTTTGTTCATTGAACAAATTGGGCCCACCCAATTGGCAAGTTTTGGATTCTGTGATGGATGTTTTGAATCACTCAAAATCATTTCCTCTAAGAGATGATCACATGAGGAGCTTAGCTATGATTTGGGAGTCTTCTGTCCAGATAAGTGATGTCAAAACAGATTGATTATTAATTTCTGGAAAAAATTTCCCTCTGACTATTTTCTCAGGAAGCAGTAAGGCTGCAAAGATCAAGAATCAGCAAAGTGTGAATGTTCATTCTCTCCTTTGTATTTATTCATTTCACAGATTTTACCTCAGCTTAGTTTTCTGGACCATGCCTTCTTCTAAAAAATAAAAAAGAAAAGAAAATACCCTTTGGCCTTCTTTAAAGTGCTGCTACTTAGATCAAATAGAAAAGACATTGGTGCTGAATTCCCCACATGAAATCCCAGCTGATCTTTGGGATGAAACACACATACTTATCACAGATAATTTTCCTTTTCTCTTGCAACTACATGAAGAACTCAAAGCTCTTCTACCCAGAAATGGTTTAATAGCAAAATCATACTCTATAATATTCATATAACTATTTTTTAATTAGTAATTTTTTCTTCTTCAAGGCAACAAACATGTTCAGGTGCACTCTTTAGAGGGCTGGAGGGATTTTGATGTCCTTGATATTTTTGTTTTGAACAAACTTCACAAAGTTTCCAAATTTCATACTGTGAGTCTTGGAAGTTTCAGACATTTAAACATTAATTTTCATAAATAAATTGCAAAAAAGAAACTAATTGTCTACAAGAGTTCAAAAATGTGTTGACTACTATTTCAATTTAGCATACAGTAAATTAAATCAAGTTATTTAGTAGCAAGGACTAAAGTATGTATATTGAATTTCCCTGAGGGGAAACATCTAGGTGCCATATATTGATAAAATCTACCCTGGAAACAAGAAGGAGTTATAGGAATGAGGCTACAATATATGCAACACAAAGACGCCATTCCATTACAGTACTTTGGGTTGAACTAATCAGAAAAAGACGTTTTTTTTCATGCAAATGATTTTTTATCATAAGCATACAAGAAGCCTGAGAATTCTACAGACAATTATTGATAACCTGCAGCATTCTTAATTTTATAAAAGTCGCTCTCAAGCAGCCATCTTCAGAGGGTAGTCAATTTTTTTGTAATCACTCAGCTACTTATAGTGCATTTTTCTGAGACCATATTGTTCTACTTTTGACAAGGATGGAGTTACTTTTCTTTATAGTAGCTAGTATCAGTATAAGCTATGCACGGAACCAAAACAGCTGATAAAAGGGATATTTCATACCACATGACGTCATGCTTAGTAAGTGAGAAAAAGAAGGAATCTGAGGTCACCCAAAGTTAAGGCATGATAGTGCATGATAGAGCCCTGCTTTCCAGAAATGTTTCTAAATATCATGGGAATCAGTGAATAAATTCCTTGTTTTGCTCTGTTTGCATGTACAGTTTTTCCTTTACCTGTTGAACTGTCATTATCTCAACTCTTTTAATTCTTTTCATTCTATTTGCCTTTCCTACCCAGGTGGGAATAAGCAAGTGGCCATATGAGGCTTACTTGTCAGTTGGGATTACACTAAGAGATACATATTATTGGATGCTTTGCATTTCAATTCAAAAAGATTTTAACTGGTTCTTTGAAGGATCAGAATATTAAGGGAATAATCTGGTCTTTTTGTTTCTAATCATGAAAATTACCTGTCTTCATCATCGTACATTACTACACCACACCTATGGTGATGCCAGGTGCATTCACTATTTTCAGAGGGTGGAACTCCCTTTGCTAAACCACAATTTCACACTAATTCAGCACATAGCACCTATACCTGATATTTTGAAGAGCAGGTCCCCAATAGAGAGTATCTGGAGAACATCTAAAGAATTGACTAATCTGATAGCTGTTTTTTCCTCTCAAATGCTCTTGCTGATATTTTACTTAGCATAAAATACTGAGTCAGCAAAGGAAGACACAAACAAAATGATTTTATGTATGATTTTGTGTGAAATGAAAAAGCTTATTTCACATAATTTGGTGTTTCTGAGAATGAAAAGAAGAATCAATTCTTTCAGGTAATAATACTAATCCCCAAAAAATCCACATTTATCACAGCATACCAAGACACTTATTGCCATTTCCATTAATTACTAACTCTTTAGGCTATAATCTATAGGTTTCTTGTTCCAATGTGTTAACTTGCCAGAGGTGGCAAAAAATCATCACTTCAGAGATTTTTGTGAATAAAGCCTTACTTAAGGACTGAGGCTTCCAAGGTTGTCTCGTGTTTTTACATTCAACAGGCTGTCTCTGTGGAACTCCTTGAAAAGTGGCATTAGTTAAGAAAATAAATAAGAAAGAATTTATTTTACACTGCACTCTCCTTTGAATAGATAATACATAATGCAATGATCTTATTGCACTCTCCTGGGCCTGAAGGGGACAGCATTGATTCCAACACAGTTATTCATCGAGGTATATCACCCACCAGCAGCCAGGAACTCACAGGGAAGGACAGTGGGGCAAAAAGTTTGGGGGGAGAGGAAAGTTCAGGGGGACACCAGAGGTGGTGGCTGCCACTGGAATCTGATCTGCATTCTATCATTTTATTCCTAGAAACAGGGTTTCCTGTGTGGGTACCTTGACCTTAATTTGTTTTATGGCAATACCAGTTCTCAGAATAATTTGGATTATCTTATCCACTTTCTCAAAAACTTCTGTTATGTTACACCATACAATGATGACATCAATGTATTACAGATGTTCTGGGGTTCTTGCACACTAGATCAGCCCATAGCAAATGGTTAGGCTATGGTTCCACTTCTGTGGCAGCCAGTTCCAGGTGTACCAAAAGCTCCTCCAATTGAGAGCAAGCTGTGGCCAACATTCTGCTGCCAAGATGACTGAGAAAAATGCTTTAACTATATCAATTGTGGCATAATGCTTGGCTGCCTCAGACTATTGTTCATACTGGAGTTACAGCATGTCTGGCACAGCAGTGTTCAGCAATGGTGTAACTTCATTCAGGCCACAATTGTCTACAGAGGCCTCCTCTCTCCATTAGATTTCCACACCAGCCATATGGGACTGGTAAAGGGAGAGTGAGTCTTGCTGCTGATCAAGCTGCTGGCCCCATTGTCTCAGCACTGGACCAGCCAGGTGAAAATGTTCTCACCTGAAAGTCATCTGAAATGTCCTGCAGCTCACTCAAGAAGAGTGATTGGGTGATTATATCTGATTCTGCCTCTTCCTCTGTTCTCATGATGGCCCTGGTTAATCATCATCCCTTACTACGCAAACTGATTTTTTCAAGTATTTCTGCATAGGGGCAACTGATACTGCTGTCAGCTGGTTTTCTGGTTCAGCTGTGGTGGCTAACATAGTAGTTGGAGGAGCTTTAATGGCTATCACTGGTGTTGGAGAAGCTGCAGTGATAAGAATAGGGATTGGAGAGACTGGAGTAACTATCACCGGGGTTGGAAGGACTTCAGTGGCTACCACCAAGTTTGGAAAGACTGCAGGGACTGCCATAAGGGTTCCAATAGCCAGTCTGTCTGTCACAGGGGTTCGAGCAGTTGCAGCATCCATTGCTGTGATTTCCTCCTCTTCACCTGAAAGGTGATGAATGATATTCAGCAGTGTTTGGTAGATTCTGGACAAGGCCCAACACAACATAGTAAGTTCATGTCCCTTTGGAATTGTATTTTCCCTTCAAATATTCTATCAATTTATCAGAGTCTTGTTATTTCCATTGTTCTCCCAAATACCATACCATCCCTAACAATCCCTGGTTGGGACAATTCTTTGTGTGATAGTCTTAAGTAGACATTTAGTATTAAAACAAAACAGGAACATGTTAGGGAGGTAAAGCAATAGAACCAGGTGGTTTTAGCATCCCAAGGATATTCAAAATTCCCAAAAGCAGTCATACCAGCCCAAAGGAGGAAGGAGAGGCAAAAATCTTGGAGAAGGTATGTCCCCCTGTTGCCCTCATAGACTGGGTATGAATATTAATTCTGCAAGGTGGTGCCCAAATGGGTGGTACAGCAACACCACACAAACACCTCACAATAAATATCTGAACCACAATGTTATGTTATAAGCACAGGACAGAAAAATTAAAGTCCTGATCACTCTCTCAGAGCTCATTAACATCACTGCAGGGAGTGCATAGATCATAAAGGGATTTACTTAAAGCATCCATGACAACAAAGCATGCAACATGGTGACCACCAATTATTTTCTGAGTAAATGCATGCAACAGATTTGTTTCAAAAAACAAACGTGCACACACACACACCCTCTCCACAAAAAATACGCTAGCTTGGTTTTTCCGTTATCTCAATCCTTGCTGCCCCAGGTTGGGTGCCAAAAGGACTGTCATGGTTAGACCTCAGAGAGAACAAATAACTGCGTATCTCTCACTCCAGCCAGCCCCTTTATGGGGAGCAGATGAGGTTTGATGGAGCGAGAATGGCAATAAGAAAAGAATGACAATAAAATGGGTAGGGGAGTGTACAGGAATGATATGATAACACACATGGCTGCCCACCATTCCAGACACATGGAGCTGCCACCCCAATTCACCCCTGCACCCCACGCTTCTCCCTTCAGCCACAGTATGCCCCCAGTAGCTGTTGGCTACCAGAGGGCTAGGCTTAGGGGTAATGGGATATCCATGCTGAAATTAACTCTCTATCCACCACAACAAGCACACTTAGAAGATAACGTATAGTTTAAAAAACATCTCTCAGCTGAATATGTTCACTGAGGGCTCTCAGCAAATTTTCCCCACTAATTAAACTACTTTGATCTTTGCTTTTAAACAACTTAATTTCTTTTGTTTTGAAAACATTTCCTTCTTTTCATTACTCATTCTTTCTTTTGCACTTTTATGAGAATAAATACTTGAATATATGTTCTTTTGAAATAAATCATAAAATAAGAGACACTATGAATTTAGACCTAGGTATAGTGAATAAGCTCTGATACAGCTTATCGGTTAAGCTTTGATGAGTCTATTGAAAACAGAAAGAAAATTCACATTCAGTGAGTCTTGACAGTGAGAAGTGGACCAATACCTTATCAATGTTTAAAGCATTAATGTATTTAAGTTCCAGAGGCAATAATGTAAACACAATATTGATGGCAGCAAACCAGACCAGTAGAGCTGAGTTAGGACCAAAATGAGCTATTGGTGCAAAACGTGGTTAAGATCACAGAAGTAATAGAAGAATGGAACAATAAGTGCCATAGAAAAAGACTCAGTCCTAGTACGCAGTTTCTTATACCAGATAGTCAAATCTGACCACATGGGGGTTTTAAGTTGATCAGACATGATCTGCCTTTGGTGAAGCCATGCTGGTTGTCTTGAGTCACCTCAATGTCCTCCATGTGTCATAGCATAGCTTCTAGGAGAGTATGCTCCATCATCTTTCCAGAGGTGAGACTACAGAGATAGACAGGAGCTATAATATGTTATCAGTTGAATTTTCAGAACAATTTAAAGAACAATTTAAATTAGCCAGACATAATATCTTGAAGGAAGAAACTTCCCTTACTATTAAGTAAAAAATGTTTTAAGAACAGAAAGCAATTTCTGAAATGTTTGTATGATGAATAGCTTTCCTTTTTGATAGAACTATGTTCAAACCAGATTTTAGAGAAAGGAAATGGTCATACATGTTGGTGATTTGGGTGGAAGGAACTCACGACTCTATCTATGCAGAGATGTGCTGAAATGTATTCAGAGTTCAGTATAGGAGTTCATGCTGGCATGCCACTGCCTCTTCACCACTCAGGCTATTATTTAATAAGACATGGAAAAATTGATGGGAGTAGAAAAACAGATGAATGGAAGAATGAAGCTGTATTTTGGTCATATCACTGTAAGGAAGAAAATATTAGATCAAAAATATGTATTAGATCAGAAGATATGTATCCAGAAAGTCCCATTGATCCCAGTTTCCACAGTCAACATGCCTCAGCATTGATTTTTTTTCCATTTTTAACTGAGGTCCCTAAGAAAGAGCTCCACTGTCACAGTCTAAGTTCCGCAAGTAAAATAAAGACATTTTCATCTTAGGAATTGTCCTTTTAAGAAATCAGGCAACAAAAGAGATTAAGCACCGTTTCTTCATCTTTATTTATCACAAATAAATAAGGCGTCACTCTCTTGTATTTGTCCTTAAATGATTGACTGAGGTACTTGATGTTTCAGAGTTCATTTGAATTTCCATTTTAACACAATGGCCTAGCTATTCCACTGATACACATATGTGAACCTCAAACAGAAGTAAAGCTTCAAATATGGCCCTCTCCTTTTACTGGTTCATATTGCCTCCTAAAGATCTTTCCATGGAATTATAAACTCTTCAGTTCCTTATACTCTTTTTTCATTGTTATATAAGGAGTATACACCCCAAACCATTCAATTTGTTAAAGTGTCTTCTAGGAACAAGACAAATGCCAGCAACATTCCAAGATCATTCCAAGTTATGAGATACTTAAATATCTTCATTTGATCTAATATTCAAATTCAAAATAGATAGTAAAGTTTTGGTGTCTTACAAGAGTATCTGATTTGGTAATGAAAAGAAGACTATAAAAATATTGCTCTAAACATAAATAAAAAACCTTGTTCCTGAAGTCCTGAGTAGGAAAATGTAATTCAGCTTGATCAACTGATAAATACCAGGAGCTTGTCATATTAGACTAGATAATCTAATGATTCTACTCGTCTTAAATCTTTCAATATAGGATATTCAGGAAATGACACATGATCTATTTTAATTAGACTAAAAATACATTACAAAGCACATATATATATCATGGTTCAGGTTACCCCACTACCTCCATTGGAAATATTAATAAGAGTGTTAAATGAAGAAAAACAAAAAGATCCTAAGCTTAACATCTTTCAACACCTTTAGGTTCTCGGATTCTGCTTAGGACTCTCCTAACCTTAGATTGATTTCCTGAAATCAATTAAATCAATAAGGAGCTTGAAAACTAACTAGGAATCAGAACTCTAATCCATCTTTTGGACTGGATCTGAATTGCTCCACTATGGTCATTTGAATATATTTTATATTGACACAACCACAGTGAATTCCATTCTCTGGCTCATAAGTAAGTTAGGTTCAATTCTAACTTTCCTTATGGCATTTGGCTTCTTACTGTGAATATTATCTCCAATTCAACAAGCTCCCATGCAATTTTCCATTTTGTTTCATTGAATTAAAGGAATAAAGGAAACTGTCTTGTGAGTCTTTCATTTTATAGACAGCTGGTCATTTCATTAACACTTTTCATATTCTTGTTTGTCACGATGACTGACTAGAGTAAAAAGATTTTCTTCCCATTAACATATGATAGAGCAGCACTTTTTTCCCAGGGATCTATTGATTGGGTGAGGAGTACATTTATTAAAATGTAACTAGCATCAACTTGCTGGCTTGTGAGAATGGTGCACGCTTTAACCAATTAAATAGTCATGAAGAGGAAAAAAAATCAATATTTCTTGGATCTTTCTGCTCCAGACTTTGCCAGCAAAATGGCCTACAGATTTGCAAAATGAATAAACAAATGAACATAAATCTTATTATTTTTGTTTTTAATCAATTATTGGGACACAAAAGAACCTTCTTATCTGGAGCAAGATTTAACATCAGTTAGATAAATCTAGTTTTGTGTGATTCATGCATCACTGTAGTAAGAAACTTAATTTAAATGAATCAAAATCAATTTCTTTCCTTGTTTAAAGCTCTTACAGTACTTATTTTTCTTGTTTAAAAGTGACTTCTTATTTTGTTGTAGCTAAATTTGGAAGGTCAAATTCAGAATCTAATGGGGACCTGGAACAAATAGAAGTTGAACCCTGGTGTTACTGAAGACAGGCTACATTATGATCTTTAGGTGTGGCACCTCTATTCTCTATCCTTCCTTGTATTCTTCTGTTCTTTCTATCTCACTGCAATTTTTATAATACTTGACAAGTTATTAAAGCACCAACTCTTGAGTGCTACTAGAACAAAAATAATTTAAATTTTTATGAAGTAGGTTTTAGTCCAGATTTCTGAAGAGTGGTATAGAAGATCTCAGTTTATTACAAAATTATAGTAAAAAATGTTAATGATATATGCACATAATACTACACAACAAAATCACAAATTGCCTAAGAAAATTTAGGATAGTCCATTTATAAAATGGAATCACTTACAGTTAATCAATACAGCATAGCTGGAGAACTTTTTACTTGAAATGCCTGGTGTTAATCTCCCTAAATCTCTCTCTTCCACATTGTTTTATTGCTTAATGGATAATCTTGCAATTATATTAGGATAAAGCTGAAGTTTGGGTTGTAAATTACTTTATGCTATAAGGCTCTGGGTGCAATTGCTCTAAACTTTTTTAAAGGACTTAATGAAATAAGGAGGCGAAGTGTTAAAACCCGTGATGTGATTGCATCTCAATGTGCTCCATTACACAAACACCAGGGAGGTGTAAGTGTCTAAGCATGAGCAACCAAAAATAGGTGTCCAATGCTAAAGTAACTGAAAGAATTATTTAAGTGAAAAAACCTGACAAAATTCAACAGCTTCACTCCAAGATAGGTGATGTTAACTATGTATCTTAGATGCATGGTATTTCAGTGTAAGCCATTGCATCAGAAAGATAAATAAGAGTAGACAAGGGATGCAAACTAGACATTGTGCTATACTGACTAGGTGTTGCAGGACACTCAAAAAGTTAATTGTTGTGCACCTGTAAAGCACTCCTAGAAAAGAAGATGCATTAGTCACCAGCAGCAAAATCTTGTAGATTATCCACCTGGTCATCATATCTAATTTGATTTCCAGTACCTGGCTTAATTTTTTTGTTTAAATTAGATTTAATTTTTTTTGGGGGGTTAGGTTTTTTTTTTCATTTAACATGTATCACTCAAAGTACAGCTGTAATAATTACAATTAAATACTTGTCTGTTTGCTTTAGATACATTGCTTTAAATTTTACCTTTGATATTTTGAGAAAGTTACACCACTACTGAGGCATGGATTTATGTTTTATGAGAGATTCCTGTAACCAAGAAGATGATTGGAAACTGAATAAAATTCTGGATCAACAATTCAAACAACTATGCTCACATCAACACCTGTTTCATGCAAGGGACAATTTTTATCATATCAAGCAGCATATCTACTCAGTCTTTGAGTAAAAATGCATGGTTATAAGCTTAAATGGATATATGTGAAGGACACAGGCTTTAGAAAACAGTCTCTCTTTCAACAATGATGACTAATGATGACACTATAGGTGATGACACCAACCAATTATGATAAACAAATCACAAGACACAGTTTCCTTGTACAGATGTTTGTTACAAAGCACAAAGTTTAACATTGCGATATTTTAACTATTCTAACAGAGTGTAAGCAGAAATAGAAACAGGACAGACAGGAAAGAAAGGCTTTTGGCTTCTTTGCTCCATTAAATAGTAATCCAGAAGGAAAATAGGGCTCACAGATCACAAGAACAAATAATTCCTCTGGGAGTTTTTGTTTATTGTATTTCTATCTACTATTCCAATATTTTCAAAGTAAGCAACAAAAGGAGTACTGAACTGGTCACCAGATTAATGTGTGTGGAAGATCTTACTTACAAATAAGGTCAAATAAGTGCTCTGTAATGAGTGAAGAGGAACCTGCAGTCCTGTAAAGAGTTCATGTTAGGTTATTGCCTTATTCTGATTCTAAGACCTATAACCTGACAACACCAAAGTTTCATATTCTGAGAAGTTCTGAGAATTTCCCTCTGAAGGTGGACTCAGCCAATAAAGCCTGAGAGCAGTTCAGCTAGTGGGAGACACAATTATCTTAATTTTGCAGGTATCCATAAAAAAAGAAAAAAGTTAAATACTGTTCCCTAATGGTGCAATTTTGTTGGCTTTGGTTACATGACCAGAGGGAACCAGACACAAACTGGCTTTATCGTTTCTCTGTTTAACAACAGTTGGGGAGACATGGGAAATTTGCTTGTTATTTTATTGTAATACGTGAAAACTATTAGATGTTAGATTGTTAGAGACCTCTTTGAGTCTAACTCCTTCATTTTCCTCATAGATCTGTTAGAGCCCACTTATCTTAATTCCAAAGCAGTGAGTACATTTTCCAGAACAGAAGCAATTTTTGTGTGCTTTACAAGGCCTTCAAAACAACTTAAAGAACTTTGATCTTACTGTCTCCATTAGACATTGCTAACTCCCTTTCAAAACTTGCCCTGCACTCTGTAAATAAAAAAGTAGCTAACATCCTAAAGATGTCAATTAGCTGGTTAAATGTTAATTATGTTAAATGTTACTGTTAGCAAGTATTTGTCTTTCCTTCTGACAGGAGTTAACAAATCTTCTGATCATCCCTGTTTCCCCTGTTTCTATAAACTCATTCTCTAACTCATTAGAGTTATGTTGAGTTTCAGGAAGAACAAAAAAGAAGGGAAGACAGGAATGTGATGAAAATTATAGCTTATTCCCATTTAAACTTAATGAGTCACTTGCCATCAATACATAAAGTGGTTCTCATATTTTGGGGGTGAGCGGGTTGTTATTAATCTTGCCCATTGCTTTTAATGCGTGATAGAGCACTAATGGGTAGGCAGTAAACAGAAACAATTAAGTAAATTTGCTGGAAAATGCTTTGGAAGGTAACACACTCCTCCACTTGACTATAACAGCCTTTCCACCATGATCAATTAAGCACTGCTAATAAAACAGGATACTCAGCCAGAAATATATTTTTAACCTTGTTCTATGAATGGAACAGTCCTGGACTCACCAACCCCCCTCTTTCACATTTAGTCTTTATCAAATGTAGAATTAGCAGAAGGATAGAATTTGTTTAGACTAGGTAAACAAGGATCAAGAAATGGGAGAGCAGCACTCACAACCAAAGTGGAGCAAAAAGAGAAAAACCTTGGGGTGGTTGCAAGGTGTACTGTTAAAAATAATGGGGTAAAACTAAACAAGGGAAATAGTGGAAGCCCTTTTGGGTGAGTAGTTTCCAATAAGATTCAAAATAGGATTGGGGAATGACATAAAAACAACTCTGTATGTCTCTGGAAGAGGTTTCAAAGATGGAATGAAGAACTTGTTATCCCTCTACTTTTCTTGTTCTTCCTTCTCTATTGTATTTCTCTCCGTTTCCTTCTTTCATTTCGTTCATTATTTACTCCTCTTGTTAGATGCCTCATTCTTTTCTTTCACTTCTTAAAAATTCAGAAGACTTAGCAAAGAGTCCTGATGACTTCAATGGCTTTGGAATGGTGTTCTTCAACCTATAGCTGGGATTAATGAGGAAATTTAAATGGGAAATTTTGAAGTATCATAGAATAGTTTGGGTTGGAAGGGATCTTAGTGATCATATAGTTCCAACCTTCCTGCCACAGGCTGGGACACCTCCCACTAGACCAGGTTGATCAGTGCCTTGTCCAGCACCTCCGGAGAGGAGACATCCACAGCCTCTCTGGGCAACCTGTTCCAATGTTTCACCACCCTGAAATCTGAACTAAATGTCCTGATAGTACTTGCCAGACCAGGCTCCTTTTCATAGGGTAATCATTGCATTTAGAAGAGCATTTGTACAATCCAGTTGGAGAAATATTTATGACTGGGATATGTTCTGCCTTGTTCAACAGCCATTCCAAGGCCAAAACCCAAAGATCTAAGTATTTGATAATGGAAGAAAAGAGAGGTAGAAAGAGATAAGAAGAGGAACAGGGAAAGAGAAAGTGGCAGAAGGCTTAAAGCTTTAGACTTGACGTTTTGACAGAATGACTTTTGAGAAGTGGAAGTTCCCTGTGATCATCTCCTGAATACAACTGTCAGAACTTCTGTAGCCTTTGTAGGATGATTGTCCTGGTTTGAGGTAAAACAGAACAAATTTTCTGGTTTGTATCTTCATTTGTCAGCTAAGTCTCTTCTGACTGACTAAACTCTGAAATCAACTCTGAAATGAGGATTGGACTAGATGATTTCCTGAGGTCTCTTCCAATCCCTGATATTCTGTGTGATTCTGTGATTAACAATGTTTTGTTCATAAACTGTTCATTCTCAGACTGATAAGACCTGATGATACCAAGGAATGGTGTACAAGAGGTTCTTACTTATATTTATTACTATGACAGCTGAGGTCAGCTAAATTCATCATTTGCCCCATTGGAGGGTTGGAAACAGAATGATGTAGAGAGGTCCCACCTGCAAGGAGGATGGGGCAGGTGACCCAGGTCCCTGTCTGCCCTATGCTCACTATGAAAGCTGAGAGAGCAAATGGTCAGCCCTCTTTCTTCAATGGCTGACATCCAGGAACAGCCATCCAGTCATACACCTTTGATCCCAATCCAAGCACTCATGACTCCAGCTCCTGACCATCACTGACTTCATTATGGGACCTTCCCTGTATCTGCTAGGGACTTGATCATCCTGGAAGCTTCATACTGTTTTGTAAACATTTTATACCTTCTTATCTCTTTCCTTTTTATTTTGTTTATTTTTTCATTATCTATTAAAGTAGTTTAGAATTTTTCTAAACTCCCTTTATTCCTTCCTCTCCTGTGTCTCGAGAGAAGTATTGTCATCAGTCATTCAATGTGTCCTGCTGGGGCATAACTTGTATACTGATAAATGCTACATTTTAAATCTATGCAGTAACTTTCTGAGGTTGTTTTCTCCCACTTTTTAGCTGCACTGATTTGTGAGCTGTAAAGCTGAGGTAGTCTATGTACAATGGTTCATATGTCAGAATACGAACCATATGATCTCAGAATATTTTTCAGATTATTTGGCCCTTTTGTAGTTTAAATTTAGGCACAATCAAAGGAGCCTTTTCTCAAGTGCGCAGTGGCTCATCCCAAAAATTACCTACCATATATATTTGGTCTTTGATGTATTCCTAATTCCCACAGGTAGTTTCTGATGTGGAATTGGTCTCTATCTCTCTTCTGCTTTCCACCAAATTTGAATTAATCTTCCCTGGAAGCTTCTCTTTCCGTATGCTGACAAAGGATTCCAAAATCCTACTCAAACTTTGTGCATGTGTGTTTGCAGATTTGAGTATGCTCCATATGTTGGGACTCTCTAAAGTTTAAATTTAAGAGTTATGTTAATTTTTATTCAGCAGTTTTCAAACAATATTTAAACAACAATTTTTCTGTTAATGATGTTTCCTCCCAACTTTAGTACTAATATTAATTAAGATTCTCCTTCTTCCAGTTTATAAAATACCACAAATGCAAGCATACAGTAGTTGAAACAAGAAAGTTTGGGCTGTGACATACTTTTCATAATGGCTAATGATTTTATTTGTTGCTTTTCTGAGGTGAACAATTTTGAACATTTTACTAGGAACTACATTAAAATAAAACCTAAATATTTCAGGGAATATATTCCTTATGATGTGTTAAGAAGTTCCAACAAATATAACATTAAAATCTAATTTAAAACATCACAGAAATTATATTTTGTATGCATAAATCAATTTACCTTGTAACTATCCACAGACTCACCTGTATTTTATTTTGTTCCTTAAAGATATTACTTTTAAACTTTGTTTTTTTAGGGGAGTGAAGAGGAAAGCAATGCCACATATTGTTCTTTCTTCTGCAATAGGAAAACATGTACAGGATAAGTAACTGTAAAGAGAAGAAAACTGGATAGGAAATCACAGAATCATAGAATGGTCTGGGTTGGAAGAGACCTTAAAGTTCATCTAGTTCTAACCCCCCCACCATAGGCAGGTACACCTCACACCAGATAAGGTTACTCAGTGCCTTGTCCCGCATGGCTTTAAACAGAGCGTTCATAATCCAGATAAGCAACCTGTTCCAATGTTTCACCATCCTGCTTTCTTATTTCCAGCCTAAATCTACCCTCTTCCAATTTTCATTACTCCTGGTTCTGCCATCCTGTGCCCTATTAAAAAGTCCTACACCTGCCTTTCTCTAGGCCCCCTTCAGGTATTGAGAAGCTACTATGTGGTCACCCCTGGAACTTCTCTTCCCCAGCCTGAACATCCCCAACTCCTTCAGCCTCATAAGGGAGGCAGTCCAGCCCTCTTATCATCTTCACAGTCCTCCTCTGGGCTCACTTCAACAGCTCAGTGTTCTCCTTGTATTGTGGGCTCCAGAACTGGACACAGTAACTCCAGGTGAGGCCTCACCAGAACCAAGTAGAGGGGCAAAATCACCTCTCTTGCCCTGCTGGTCACACTTTTATCAGTGAAACTAATGTAGAATAAAGGATCCTCAGGAACTGGTTGCTTTCACAGCAGGGTCTAGGTGTGATGTAATGGGACATAAAGGAGAAATTTTCTGCCGAGAAAGATGAGTGACTTCTTTCATTATTTTTACAATAATATCTCTTGATGAAAGTACTGACACTGGAAAAGGGAGATGGTGAAATAGAGATTGCTCTCTTAAGTTTTTCTATCCCAATGATCATCATTAAACACATATCTGTAAGATTGCTTTTTTCCCTTCATGTCATTGGAACAAACTTCCAGAGTGTCTAAAATCATGATTTGCCTCCATTCCTTATTGATTCATCCCAATTAAAATTTGTGTAACCTACATGGCTCTGAGGTGACTTTAGACATGTGAAAATAGTGAATGTTGCAATGCCTTTTCAATGCCTTCTTTTGTCTTAATACAACAACCCCTGTGATGGTATTTCTATCTCTTCCTGTAAGAAAATTGTTCTATGATTTTATTTTCTTCCAATAATACATACAGAGATTTGTGTGTCCAAATCAAGTCTTACCCAAAATATTTTCAGATGATGAGTAAAACTTTTCTGAACTTAAGTAAATTTTAATCAGACTGCAAGTTTTGAACTAATTGTTATAAGAATGAAATTATTTTGATTTGAATTGCTCCTCTTGACACCGTATTTCACAAACAAAAGGGATCTCTGTTTCCCTGAGACATGGGTACTTAAGATAACTTTAAGAATAAAGCCATATTTTATTGGACTAAGAATCTTTTTGTTCTTCCCCTATTTAGTATCATGAATTTTTATGATTCTTTCAGTCCAAAATAAAATTTGCCAATTTCTTGATTGTTCTGTGTGGAGGATGGAAGGGAGAAATCCAATACAGCATGCAAACTATCTGAGCCCTCCAGCAAGTGTCAGCAATATCCAAGATAAACTCATATCGGAACAGACGCCTTAATTTACAATTGGGTTTTATATTCCACAAATAATTTATTAAGATACAGAACATTCATCCATTGGGATTTAGAAATAAGCTCATATCCTGTACAGATTGCACATTTCAGCTTCAAATTGGAGACAAAGGAGTCACCAAATATTATTAACACAGCTGCAGTGGTGTAATAGATGCTAAGAGTGGCTTCCAGCTGAGACAGTTTCAGCATGGTGCTTACTGGCATGACCACAAGAAGTGTCCCATTTGGCATACCATAAAGAGCCCTCTGGAAAAACAGAGATCTGTGTTGAATGTTTGTCTGTGGCAGTATGCAGAAGCCTCACTATAGATACATGCATGTATGCCTGTGTTTTGGATAAAGCATTGACATTTACCTGTTTCATTGACTGAATTGGACTGGGAAGTCATCAGACAGTGAATTTGTCCCAATATTAATGTATTAATTTGCTATATAAAACCTTATATAGAATATTCAATTACAAATCAAAATCCATTATAATCCATCATAAATTTATCTTATATACTATTTTTCTACCTTGGCATATGTGCTACTTCCTTCCCATGTTGGAACAGAGACCATTTATTGTGATAGTCTGTGCTTAGGAAGAATGTTCTTTAGGGAAATTGATGTTATTATTTTTCAGAAAAAAGCTTTTCTCAGAAAAGTCTGCAGGTAAGATCTTACATCTTAATTATATCTGCAGATTTCTAGTAGGTTTTTGTGAATTTCTTCCTGGTCAACCGGAATCTAAGACAGATAAATCCCTGCCACACTCAGAGACAGAGCTTCACTTCAAATAACTACTGCCCCCAATATGATTCCTCTGATCCAGACATGAACTTGCTTGCTTGCAAGAAGGCCTGACAAGCAGAAAAAACTGCACGCTACTCAGCACTAGCTCCAATAGCTACTATGAAAACATCATAGTTATCCTCTTTTTCCTACCTTACCTTCCTTGGGAAACAAATTTAGGACTTTTAAAGGTATCTGTTTGTCTTAAGGAGCTCAACACAGTCTGAAGAGGATAAGAATGAGGACTTTGTTTGCTGTCTGTGAGGATAATGTACTTAAAGATTGGTTGTGTCAGAGTTTCATAGCCAGAAGATTCAAAAAGGAGCCAAAAGAAAAACTTGTATGACATCTAAATCCAATACAGTTTCTGGCCTAAACTTGTAACATTAAGCATACTAAAGCATGCTTCATGTCAAAGCAGAGATTCCTACCATAAAAAAAAAAAGCATATGTGAATGCAAGAATGAGAGATGTTAGTAACATTGCTTGGAATTGTGCAATTTTCAAATTATATATTTCTGAGAACAATGATGTTTAAATAGACCAGCAGAAAGCTTAGGGATCCTTTCTGTATTGTATAGAGTCTAAATAGATAAATAGTAGGTTTTTCCTAGCCACATTAAGTTGGAAGTAGATTTTGCTATTTATTCTTTTATTATTTTTGCAGCTGGAATAACTGTCTATGGAACACTTTATTCACAAACTTTTAAACTTCATACAAGTTGTATAGGAGGATCCTCATAATGGTGTTAGTTTCACTGTATGACATTCCTTCTGCAAAAGTTTGCATTCCTAACACAAACATTAGAGAAACGAATATTTTATATCTACCAAATATTTAATCTAAATTTCCTTCTGAGCTTATAGTATACAAAAGTTTCCAAGCACTTTTGCTTTGTGGACACTTAACAAATATAATGGTAAACTGGCAGAACAATAGGATTCAAGCAGTTACTTCTTCAGTAGGACATTTCTCACACATAATTGAGCAAGATCTCAGACACTAAGCATTGCTTATATTGTTCCTTTTTGTTCCATACTTATTTGTTCATGATTCATTAAAGATAGTGTCAAAAAAGTAATAAAAAAGACAAGGAAGAATTGAATTGTAAATAAAGGAAAAGTCTACATTAAAGCACAGATGCACATATAATGCAGCTCTTGTCTGAAGTTTGAACCATCCTGCTCTTCAAATGGAAACAAGTAATTAACGAGTGCAGAATAATAATTCCATACTAGCCTCATGCATTTATTAACAATCAAATCGTGCTACCAAATCTGACTGCTCTCTCATCTGAAAGGGAAATAATAAATCTACATTCAGTCATCTGTTAACCAAAAATTTACGTTATGCTTGAACTCAAAGGGCTTAAGACATCCTGCATCTTTTCTTTTTCATATCTCATTGATACCAAGAAAACAGTTCTCCACATAGTTTCCTGGAAAGAATAGTGCATTCCATTACTAAGGCAATCTAAATTTCCATGTTATTAATCAAGGGGAGCTGGGGAGGGGGTGGTGACTTCATACACTTTAATATTAACAATGAGGTCTATGATCTGAATTATAAATATGTGTTTAAAAAGACTATTATTTTGTTTAAAACAAGATTACATTTTGTGTAGCAAATTATTTGGAAGCAACTGGAATAAACAGTGGTCCATTCTGTCAAGTGATTAAGGAATATCAGAGATAGCATGAACTCAGTTACAGTCTATAGAGAGCAATAACTGCAGACAAAGTATTGCTTTGTATTTCTTTGTATAAAAATTTTTAAAAGCTTCCAGACTTTGTAGAGACACATATCAGAAGAACAGCTAACAGAATTTCCTCTGGGAAAAAAACCAACAATTTCTAAAACAATGGCAATTACAAATGATTAAGTAAATATATAGTTGTATACTATACTTTGAAAAGATGATAAACAGGTGATATCAATGTCAAAAAATGAGATAATTTGTCAGATTACTGAATCATAACAGTACAATGAAATACAATGCTAAATGTAATGTATCAGAAATTCAGTTATAAGCTGAAGCTTTACTTGTATATAAGAAAGATGAAAAAAATCTCTTTAGCAAAGATAATATATATTTTGTTAAAACTGAATTGATACATTTCGATGAAGCCTATATTAACCAATTCAACTTTTGCCACTGGAGTTGTACAAGCATTCTCAGAACCAGAGAATCATAGAGGTTGGACCTCTGAAGACCATCTAGCCCAATCCCCCTGTCAAAGAAGGGTCAACTGTAGCAGATTGCACTGGAATGCAAGTGGAGTTTTTGAATGTTGCCACAGTAGACTTTGCTGCATCTCTGGGAAACCTGTTTCAGTGCTCTGGCATCCTCAAAGGAAAGACGTTTTCCTCATGATGAAATGAAACTTCTTATATTCTATCTGCCTTTCTGACACGGAGCACTATTGAAGAGAATCTGATCTCATCCTCCTGATACACATCTTCTAGACACTTACAAATACTGGTAAGATCTCCTCTAAGTCTTCTCCAGGCTAAACAGCAGGTCTCTTATCCTTTCCTCATAAGAAAGGTGCTCCATTCCCCTTATTATCTTTGTAACCCTCAACGAAGATCCAGACCAGTCCAGACCTCTCCAGTAGTTGCCTGTCTTTCTCGGAACTGGACAAAGTAGTTCAGATACGGCCTTAACAGGACAGAGTAAGGGAGAGGATGATGTTCCTCAACCTGATGGCCATGCTTTTTCTAATATGCTCCAAGACGACCATTGGACATCTTGTCCACAAGGACAAATTTCCAGTTCACGGTCAACTTGTTATCCACTAGGATTCCTAAGCTTCTCTCAGCAGAATTGCTTTTCGGAAGGTCAGACCCTAACCTATGCTGTTATATGAAGTTATTCCTCCCTGTGTGCAGGGCCCTACACTTGCCCTTCTTGAATTTCATAAGGTTCCTCTCCACCCAATTCTCCAGTTTGAAATCATGAATATTAAAATGTGAGTGCCAAGGATTTCCAAACATCTCAAAGGCAAAGAAAGAAGGGAAAGATACTGAAGGGCATGGGTTTGGAAGGAGATTAGGAAGATGCTATTCTGCAATTGCCTATTGATGTTATGAGACTTACTAGGCATTTTGTTTCTCATGAATGTGTAATGATGCCCTCCGTTACAAACACAGGCACGTCCTTACTAAGGATATTCATCGGTGAGTTCTAAATGATTAAATATGACCTAGAAAAGAGTTCAAAACAGAGAGCAAATACTGTTAACAGCATTATGGGAAATTTAGATTAATTTCCTTATTTTGACCTCAAGCTATGCTTGGAAGAGGTAACAAAGGCACCTGTTTCAGTCTTCCTCATGTCTAAGAAAGCAAACAACTAGGCCACATCTTGATGGTTTATTTCAGAAGCCTAATTTAGATGTGTCATTATCTAAAATGTATGGACCTTGCACCAAAAGCATGCTTTGGAGGGTGAAATTTAGCTGTGCAGGCTCTTATTATGATGAACAGAGAAGGATTTGTTGCCTTTGAACAAGAATTCATAGTGTACTAATGAAATTACTTCCATTTCATTATTTGTGTAGGATCATAAGCATTCCTGTTGGTTGACTGGGTTTTCCTAATCTGAGCTACCAATGAAAAAACAACATGGAGCATAGCTATTGGAACAAGGAAAGAGATTACTAGCTCAGATTTTCACAACGATACTTTCCAGATTCACATCAAAATTCAGTTGTTAGGAGAATGACAGACTGTTAATGAGTTACAGTGCAACAACCAAGTGTGTTTATGCTAAAATATTATATGTCTCAATCCCTGACAGGCAGCAGGGAGGATCACAGATGATCAACTTCTGATTTCCAGGAAAATAGCTTTACCATAGGTAGAGCTGGGAAGAAGGATCTTTCTTACTTGCTCAAAGAGCTAAATACTACCTTGCGTTTCTAAAGCACAATAGAGCATCATTACAGTTCACTGCTGTAAATATTTGGAACTAAACAAATATGTTTAGCTACGGGAAGTGTCAGAGGAAATGTAAGTCATGGCTTCCCTAGCACTTTCTTTCACATACATTAAATTCCCTTCCTGGAAGACTCTATATCAGGAAATGGGAAATTATTTAAGTGAGTAAATAAGCAACGCTTCCTGAAGGAAATCCTCTGTAAGTAACAAATAGAAGCTTTTGTCCTTGCCCAGATTGTAGGGGCTAATTTATAAAGAATCTTCTGGGCTGTCAGTTCACTGCTACTTATAACCAACTGTTACGTGTACATGCTCATTATCTATCAACAGTTCCTTAAGAATATAAGGTATGTCATAATTTGTATTAAAAATGAAAATATTTCACTCTCAATTTTCACTGTGAAGCTGTGCTTTAGAAAAAGTCTGCTTTCTGGTAGTTTGAAGATCTGATTAAATTTTTTATTTGCAGGTATGAAATATGCTCTAATTGAACTCCTGAATATCCAGAGTTCAAAACCAGTCCACTCATTAAAATAGTGTGTTCTACTTAGTGAATAAAAAACATGAAAGAAAACAGTCATGACTGTTGTTGGAAGCATGAAGGAAGCATGAAGATGGGTCTGCATAAAAAGAAAATATCTCAGTGCAGAGCCAGGTTTTGCAAAGATTTTTTTTTTTTTTTTTTTTTCTGTGTGTGTGGTTTTGGTTTTTTGGCTTTATTTTTTTCATTTTTAAAGGGGAAGCTGCTGGTTGTCCTCTGGTTAGCAGCTCTGTTCACTTCAAAAGTAATAACTTCTTGATTTAAACTGCTTCACCAGTAAATAGAATATCTTAGGACATTAATTATATGGGAGAGAAATCTGTGTAAAGAAGCTGTTACAATTCATTACTGTACAAGAACTATCCGGAGAAGAGAAAATGTAAGGATAGAGATAATTGTTATTGCCTCAGCTTCTTATAGTATTGGGATAGATGAACTGGAAATGAGTTATCTTTCTCTCTTGTTATAAAGTGTGTACATACACACGGCATAAAGAGGAAAGTGTTAAAGTGTAGCTGAACAGCATTACATCAGGGAGAGTTGCAGAAAGTCTGCTGGAATCTCAGAAGACTAAGGAAATTGCAGGTGTGATACTGTACTCAAGGATTAACCTATTAGAAGCTGCATTTTCCAAGAGCATGAAAACAAATATTAACATTCAACAACTGGAGAGTAAAATTGAAGAAATTATTCCAAATGTCAAATGACTATTAAAGATTTCTACTACTTTTTAAATCTATTATGCAATGCTTTACCTCAGGGTTCATTCATGTGCCCAGATTTAAAAAATGGAATATTACTTCCCTCACCATAAGTAGATATGCATGGCTGAAGTAGTACATACTTTAAATGTCTTTTTTTTTTAAGAGATCAACACTGAAAAAACAATATTTATCATCCTACGTAGAGCTTTTAAAGTAAAGAGTTTTAAAGTAAAGAGTTTCAACTATTGGCAAACTTACTGTTTACACTACTGATTCAAGAAAACTTGAATATAATAAATGCAATAGAAGTACTGTTCACACAAAATTTATTCATATCATGCTTGTGGTTAGTATAAGTGGATGTAAAAGTAACTGTGAAAGAAAGAGGAGATGAGAGATCATGTTTGATATAGTTTTTAATACGTTTTATTAGTGCTTTCAATAAAAAAATCAGAGAGTTAAAAGGAACTTCTTCCTCTTCTCTGTCTGCAATCCCAAGCAAAACTCAGCTGAAAAATGCTAGAGAAGAAGAGAAAATTAATATTAATGTTAAGTCTTTCAATTACAAAATGGAGGATGTCACATTTTCTCTTTCTTTGGAAAAACAAATATACATTAAAAATAATTTTTATTCTGAAAGAGATGCTATTACCTAAAATACCAACAATTAAGCCTGTGTACTCTGCAAGAGTATATGCTGCATAGGCATTTTCATGTGTGCTGTCTTATTTTGCCTTGACTTGGACTGCAGAACTGAATTTTAAAACTGCATTTGTAAAATCTTCAAATGGTAAATGTGTTTCCCCATTGAGTGCCTTGTACTTTTTAAAAATGAATTTGCACATCAGGATGAAATATACTCCCTTTTATTTTTTCTTGTCATTATTCTAATAACAAAAATAATAATAATAAAATAGCATTCATATTGTACAATACTCATTTGTAAACCTATTAATATTTAAAGAATAAGGTTTCACTCCAAAACTTATCAAAATTTTCATTTAGGTCCTACCCTCACATTTAGGCCAATGTTTAGAACATGTTTGTACGCTGAAGTATTCCCAATGGAAAACTTGCAAATCTAAAAGTGTGCAATTTATTTCAGTTTAGTGAGGCCCTCAGGTGGATACATATCTGTAATCTCTAGCTATTCATCACAGTACTGTGTTTTTAAAACAGCAGCTGAATTCTCCAAGTTGTCATTGTTTCAGTGTGGTGGTCTTTCACCATTTTCCAGTGAGAGCAGGAACACATCTAAAATTTTCTCCAGTGCCCACAGAGCATTCTGTGAACTCCCTGCAGCACCCTCTAAGGAAACCAAACCACTCAGAAACTGGCTGAAAAATTCAGATGGTTTCAAAGTCTTCTGTGGGAGGAACTAAATTGTAGAGGCAGATCAAACATATCTTAGGCAAGATCAAACCTGGAGAAGCATCTCTCAGCCAGAAATTATGACATACATTGATATTTCAAACCCGAGTGAAGAAAACAGGTGGTGTTGCCTGTTGGCTATAGAACTTGTATTAGCAGTAAATAGTCAAGGATAATGTCAGAAATTTTAGAAGCGCTTGTGCACATTCTGAGAGGGAATTTTCCTAGTGCTCTGGGCAACATGGGCAAGATGCTAGAGGTTTTTGCTGGGAGTTTGAATTTGTACTTGTGTACGACACACTGCACACTGTGTTTAGGGAATAACAGCTCCTGTCTAGTGAACCTCTCTTGAATAAAGTTCACTATCTTTTCTTGTTGATGTAAAAATTGACATGGACTTTTTATCATTTTCTGTTTCACTCTCCCCCTTATGACTGCGCCGTTGCTTTCTGATTTTTCTGAAAATTCTACTTAGTTTTGCCCACGTAGTTTTCTACGTAGTTATTACCTGTTGCTATCTAGTAACTTCTTACATTTCTAGACTCATTATCAGATATTGTGTTCATTCTACTGACGTGCACTTCTTCAGTACTTCATAATTTTTCCTCTTGCCTGTTAAATGGGTCTCCTAGAACTGTTCTACCTTTATTCACAGACAATTTTAACTAGTTTTTCATATCCTTAATCACTTTTTCTCATGGCATTTTCAAATCACATAGAAGAAAATTTGGAGTATTTCTGTTTTCCCACCGATGAATCTTATTATCATAGCTCCATATATCAAGCTAATGCAACATCTTTCAGATTTTTTATAGGAGTTTAATGATTTGTATAGGTAATCAACCTCTGGTTGTCTTCTGTTAGGCCTGAAAATGTCCTAGTGCATTGCAAGCTCCTGCAGTGCTGAATGAACCATGTATATTTCTATGTTTCAGAGATTTCAAAGAAAAGTGAATGTTTGATGGTAACACAGCAGGAGTGGCAAAGGAGTTGTGAACCCTTCTGTAAATACTGAGGCAAAGATAGAGTCTATCAGTTGAAACACTAGCAGTGCTGGATACAAAAAAGTTCTTTAGCAGATTCTGAGTCATCTAATGTTTCTATATTTTTTTAAGTTATGGCTCCCTGCACCCTACATACCAACAACAGGATAAGCCCATCACAGAGATCCAAGGCAGAATTTTAGGTCCATTAAACATTGTGATTTTTCCCACTGTATCACAATTACAAAAACAATCTGTGCTAAATAACAAATGTTGCTTTACTGAGAAAATTCACAGTACTTTCTTGCAGTTGTTCTTTTTTGGTACTAATATATTAGTACATTTTGTACTATCCATTGGAGTACATCAAGGACCAGACTTACTGACTGAAGGTTCCTACCACTCACCAATGTAATTTATTCTCTTTTTCATTAGACATGGGACTAAAGAAACTTCACAGATACAAGACTCCTTGAATTTATGAAACTTAATATCCAGAACGAAATATGAACTTTGTGGTTGACTGACCATGCACTGAATGAAGCTTATTTATCTAAAAGTGATAGATGTTATCTTGGACAAGGCACTGGGATCTGAATGAGCAACTTCCAAATCCAAGTAAAAGTACAAAATGTTGCTGCTTAAGCTAAAAAAAAAATTTAAAAATCCATATTTGTCTTGTAACACACTTTTGGGTGGCAAACACCTCCAAAATGCTAGTAAACTCAGGTTTATCTATGATTTTCATCTTGATTTCACAAGTAGAATCATAGGATCATAGAATCATTGAACCACAGTCCTTTCTTGTAGGCCTCCTTCAGATACTTGTAGCCTT
>VZTY01012134.1:137922-163846 GCA_013400935.1 Turnix velox | reverse complement strand
CTCTCCTCTCCTTTCCTCTCTTCTCTTCTGGTGCTCCAGCCTCCTGGTTGTCCTCATGAACCTACTTTGAACTTTCTCCTATTGGTCTATGGTTTTTTTGTTATGAAGACATCAGAGTGGAAGCAGTTCTTCAGACAGGGTCTCACCAAAGCAGCATAGAGATGCAGAATCCCCTCTATTGACCTACTGGCCACAGCTCTTCTGATGCAGACCAGTGCTTTAACTTACATTTCCTTGAAAACACAGACATTATGGCAAAAAATACTGCAGAACTAGAACTCACTTGTCAGAACCACTCTTTGACATTTCTACCCATAGAGCATCTGGGTACTCATGTAAATCTTTGAGGGTAGCTGCTATGAAAATAGGATTTGGAAATTTTTACGAGCAGCATATTCTGAAGAAAGAGCCTAGGAAGCTCCATATCAATGGTGAAAAAGCAAAAAGAGAAGCAAAGCTCATTCATAGATGTAAATAGATTTACAAGAACAGAAAACATTATTATTATTGTGATTTGTTTTAACCAATGAATTTCACTCAGTTTACAAACTGAGAAACACAGAAAATGCTTATCTACTTTATGAATTATAGCAAGTTCTTCATGAGGTGAAGGGAAATGAAGTCTTGATGAAATGACATTAAGTGATTGTGAGTCCATTATTACTCCAAATTATTCTAGTTTTATTATTACAAATGTGCTTTATACAAGGAAGATCCCCTGAAACTGTTTATGTTTTCCAGCTCAAAACATCCTCTGTGAGAAATTTTACATATGTATTGACTGCAATCAAATCACCTCTTAGTCTTCTTTTTAATCAGCTAGGTAGACAGAGCTGCCTATAAGCCATGTTTAGAATGCATGACTTATCCTTTTAGACCTCCCTCTGAACCCTTTCCAATTTTATTTCCATCTGTATAGGAGGAAGAATAATTCTTTCCCTATCTCATAAGATCAGACTCTATTATTTCCTCCTAATTGGTAATCTCTAGGATTATGTTCAAACTGAAACATTAAATAAGTATATTGTTATTGACAAGCATTTTAAAAAGGCAAAAGTCCCATTTGCTTTGTTTAATTCAGGCAGCTATGTATTTTCCCTTAGAGAATCCTATATGGGTGAGAAAGTAGAAGCTGTGAAAATAGCACTGGTGGTGAAATTTTTTGTCACTGTCCTCTGGATGAGAACCAAATGTGCCCCAACAAGAATTTCTACCTGGGTAGCTAAACTGATGTATCCTCTCCCATTCCAATGCCATTTGTGGTGACTCAGCAGGCACTTTGGGGACTCTTAACAGCCAGCATGCAGGTGTAGACATTACAGGAATGAAGTGACAACAGTTGGCACAATGATTGCAGCTGCAACAGTGACTGTCATTGACCCTGGCTGTTGAGAGTTACTTGCTTTGCATTAATCGGTAAAACACTTCAGCTATTTGTTTTTCTCCATTTTGCAATCGAAAGATATTAACACCAGCTTTGAAATGATTGCCAGAGTAGGCCATTTCACCTGTCTTTTCCACCTTCTCACTTTCTATTCTAAATAAAATATTTTTCTCACTACAACCTGCATGGAAAGGGCAGTGTTGCTGCCCTGCTATTCCAGTGGGCTTAGTAACTAGCTACAATCTAAAAGCTGCTTGTGACACAGCCTTCTTCCATCACAGGCCTGTCAGTGAAAGAGTCACAGAATCCCAGAATCATGGAATATCATGGATTGGAAGGGATCTCAAGTGATCATCTAGTCCAATGCCCCTGCTGGAGCAGGAACACCTATATCAGGTCACACAGGAAGGTGTCCAGGAGAGTTTTGAATGTCTCCAAAGTAGAAGACTCCACAGTTTCCCTGGGAATCCTGTTCCAGTGTCAAAGATGCTGTTTGATTGGTAAAATGGAAAAGAATCAAGGAACAACAGGGACTGAAAGGGACCTCTGAAGATCATTTAGTCCATCCCCCTGCTACATCAGGTTGCCCTACATCAGAATGCACAAGAACTTGTCCAGGTGTGTTCTCTATGTCTACAGAGACAAGTACTCCACCATGTTTCTAGGCTGCCCATTCCCATTTTCTGTCACCCTCGAAGTAAAATTCCTTCTCATGTTTAGATGGATCTCCCTATGTCCAAGTTTGTACTTGTTACTTGTTGTCCTACCACTGGTTCCCAAAGAAAAAAGGCTGGGCCCATCCTCCCAGCACACACTTCTCCTATGTTTGTAAAGATTAGAAGCTCTTTCCACCAGATCCTTTTTTCCAGGCTGAAATGAGTCAAGTCCCTCAGCCTCTCTTTATAAGTTAGATGTTCTAGTCCTGAGATCAGCTTCACATCTCTTTGCTATACTCTCTCCATCAATTCCCTGTCCCTTCCCAGGCAGTTAATATATTCCCAAGGTAAATTTCCTCCTTTTTTTTTTCTTTACCTACTCTCTCTCACAGAAAAACACCCATCTTCTCAAAATTAGAAATTAATGAAAACAATGGATGTTTTTTTCTTTCCAGTGTCATGCAGATCTGCAGTTGTGTTAATGTGGAACATGAAAGCCCTCACAACTGTGGCATTTAGATCTCTAGATTCCGACTTATTGAAAAAGAGAGAGCATAAAGCACAATTTTGTTAAAATCTCATGCAAATCTCATAAAGATCTTATGTGAGCAATAACAAGTTGCTGGCTCTACTATAGTTTCATGCACACCATGTCATCTACTAAACTGATATAATAAGAGCAAGAAATGAACTTCACTGAATGGTATTTCATATCTTCTCTTTTGTATCTTGCAATATCCTTTCTGATCAAGTGCCCTGTCTCTGGAGCATGTGTTGATTTTCAGAGGTGAAATACAATATCTCAGCATGCTAACCCCCACTCACACACACTTCCCTGTTTCAACAATTATAAAATTATAAATTATAAAATGATAGTGGAAAAGCTGCAATTTTCTTTAAAGTGAAGATGTTTATTTAAAAACACAAAACCACCAATGAAAAATACTCCAGAACCTTCAAGGTTTTCCAGGTCTTTGGTGTACTCCAAATAGCAAGCAACAATTCTATACCTTCCTAGTGGAGATTTTTTTCTCATTCTAGAGGGAAACTTTTGAATTTTTCCTACTTATCATCTTTCAGGTTTTTCAATTTCTTCTGCAATTGTGTGTATAGCTATATGTTAATAAATATACCTTCCACGAATTTTTAGTGATGTGGAGTAGATAATTGTATACAATGCCAATGATGCATATACCTTCTACTTACATCATTAAAGAAACTGATACAGGATGTTATTCTTTAGTAAGGCAAATAATTTATGCCTATATTGATAGAACTGTTGTGTGAGAGTCACACATTTTGAATTCATGTACAGCCTTCAGCACCTTTTTTTCCATTATAAGTCTGTGGATTGGAGGAATGTTAAATGTCCGTCTTAGGCCTCTGACTCCCATTGATCTGCATGATGTTAATGACAAACTTCAGTGAGAAAGAATTTAACTTTCAGTGAGGTTCGTCTTTTACAATATCAATGGCAGCTGGAAACATTCAACACTGGGTCCATTCAACCAACTGTCTTTAAATACAATGAAAAAACATCCCTTTATCTTTAAAGGTACTTCATCAGGCATCAGTAATTGGGCATCCCACAGGACAAGGCTCACTGAAATAAATCCTGATCCAATTTAAACTATGAGTGTTCAGTGGCAATGTGTTTTCACCCATTATTTGTACTGGATCCTATTCTGCTACCCATTGAATTACTATAAAATCAAAGAGACGCCATGGAAGTGACAACTGCTATTCTGTTTCTGGGGAAAAAATAAAAAAAAAAAGTGACCCAGACTTCATTATTATAGAGCTTAGGTGGCCCAGTGGTACCTAATGGCCTTCCAGAATGTAGAGAGTGCCTAAAATTAATCTTCTGAAAACCAAGTAATGAAGCGTTAAGGTACATGCCAACCTGACCTTAATTCTTTCCTCCTTGAGCGATGACCCAATACACTTATAATATTCAGACTTACAGTCTGCTTTTTTGGATAGTGCAGAGCATTCAGGGAACAGGGTATGCACAGGGGAAATGGGATATAAAACCATATTTATGCCAAGGAATACTGGCTCTTCTATGTCAGAACCAAAACCAAATCCTCTCCATCTGGCTCTACATAAAGCTGAACAGACCCTTAAAATACTTTAACCTCTCTTTGAGCTTCTGTCTGATATGGTGTGTCCACATGGCCCTCATGAAACCCCCATTTCTCCTTCCACTACTGACTTAGCCAGGAGAAAGAGACTTGTATTTTTGGACAAGGGCACAACACAGACTACAACCTCTCATGTAAAGCTTTAACATACTCATAGGGTATAGCAAAAGCTGGGATTCACAGATCACCAGACTACAAAAGCAAATCTGCTTTGCTTCTCTAGCTAATCCCTCCTCCAGTTGATACCACTGTATTGAATTCAGACAAAAAACCAGATAATTTCCAGGGCCTGTTAACAGTATCAAGGGAATGCAGTTGTTTTTCACTGCTTTTTTAGCCTAATTCTTCCTTTCTTCTTCCTGTTCTCCTACCTTCACCCCTCTAGTCTCTTCCTCTACTAATTTTGTAGCAGCTTTAATTCATCTATCCACTATTACCCAGTATGTTCATCTTTATCGCTTGCATAAAGACAATATTACTTTTTCAAAAAATGTGAGCTTTATCTTTTAAGGGATTGAATATTAACAATGCTTGACCTTAAGCATGTTCAGGACCACTGTTTAACAAACATGATTACATTCTACTCATTGTCTTTCATCTTCCCCCGTTAAGCAGAGCCGGTGCTCTGCGACAGTAATTCCCCAAATTTCCATCAGTCTGTACAAGGAAATATATCAGTCCTTTAAATAGCCTTTGATAGTCCTGTTTCACTTTGATCTGAAACTCTTAATGGATTGTAGGATGTTGACAGGACTATTCCAATATGAATAGTCAAGTTATATGAAATCAAGACAAATATTAAAATAATTTACTATTAAACCACAGTTAGTTCAATAAGCAAAGTAAAAGATTACAATCCAGGCTTCATTTATTGATTTTTAAAAATAGTAATGAGAGTTACAGAATGAACACATGGAGAACACATGGAAAAGAACTACCAATAACCTGGCACTGTTTCCTGTTTGTTTTCCAGCAATTTCTGACAACTTTACTCATGAAGAAGAAAAAAATAAAAAGATTTTTTAATAAACTTCCCATTGCAGGATCAACAAAATTCTGGACAGGAGTGCTAAATTCTTCTCTGCCTCACACATCATCAACAGCTAAGCTGTCTTTGCAAGATTCTCATTGCTGGAGCTGGTGCAATGACAGAAGAATGCAGCTGATTTTCATATCCCAACTGACATGAATCAGGCATATTTGGTCTGAGAACCACTGTGAGAGTGTACAAATGGCATTTTCTACGCACTCTTCAGATTATTTCTATTTTACTTCAAAACTACATATCAAGAAAATTCATGCTTAATCTTTTCATGATGTCTGATAAAATTACCAGTGATGAGCTGTCTGGGTTTTTCTGTTTTGTTTTGGGTTTTTTTAATTGTTTTGAGTTTTCTTAATTTTATTGTTGTTGATTGTTTTGTTGTTGGAGTATTTTTTTTCCTATTGTCAGAAAAATGCAATTTTATTATTATATTTTACTATTAAAGGATTGTTATTGCTGCTGCTAGGGTGAACTCCTCTCTCCTCTCTGACATGAATTTCATTGCTTAATATGATTATTCTAAAAAATCAAATAAGAAGCTTATCTTTTTGAAAGTAGTTAGCTTTATATATATATATGTGCACACATATATATAAACATACTGTGAGCATAGAATTTATTAATTTGCTAGAATAAACAAAAAATTGATATGTTAGGATAAAAGTGAGGAAAAATCCTCTGCCAGCATGTTCACAATCTTATTATTAAACATTTGTGATATGTGATGAGGAATTATCCATTAATCCAAAATATCCATGGAGTGTTTGAAATACCTGCTCTCTCCCAGATCAGATATACCCTTCCAAAGCAGGTCTTTGTTCTGAATGTAATTCATCATAGTTATCACATGTCACAAAGTGTTACACTGTGTCATTTTACATTGCAACGTGACATGACATGTTGTAATTAAGGAAACACAATGCAGTAGCTTCTATTACTAAAAAAAAAGGGAAAGGAAAAAAAAAAAAAGGAAGAAAAAAGGAACTTATTTCCCATACCAGTTAATTAGTTTCAGTTCCAAATATCTATGTGGAGAAGAAAATCATACTCATTAAAACTGAATACGGAACCAAGCCAATTCCCACAGATGACAATAGTTACCTGCATATCAGAGAAGCATGCATGATTATATTTTTATTAAAGCACACCTGTAAGACCTAAATTTTAAAACTGGATTATTAGTGTCAAAGAAAGTAATTACCAACAGGATCACTTGATTTTCATGACAAAACCTGAGGTAACATTGAAATTTATTGTTTACATAGTTCTAAAAGGACACAGCTCTATATGACCTATTAGTCTGGTCCAGAATAGAAGGATAAAATAAACAAGCTTCATTGGTATCCAGTAAAAGAGTTTATATTCAAAACATACATTTATGAATTGAAATTGCAAACACAATCCTTTGTGTTTGGTCTTTATTAATTTTTGAAGGAGTGGATTTTCACCCAGGGCCTAATATCTTTCCATATTAACAGATATTTTAAGAGATCAGTACACACTAGAAAGAGAGAAAAGCTTTTTAAAGTTAAGGGCCAGGGATAGTACAGGAACAGATGGGTACAAACAACCCCTGGATAAATTTATCATTGAAATAAGAAGCAGGTTTTTACCATATAATGAGTGGGCTTCTTGACCAGTCCTTCAATGGGAGCAATGAGATCAAGCAACATAAGTAGTTCTAAAATGGAGTTTTATAAATGTAAAGAAGAGATTATACACCATTGTTGCCTACAGGAGGTGGCAACTTGATTTGAGTCCAGGAAGAACATCACACAGGCACATGCACATGCAGAAGACTGGCTAATTTTGATTCACCAAGTGGAAGTCATGCTAGACCAACATGATAACCTTCTATGAAGACATAATCAAGTGGATAGATGATGGTGAAGTAGTGGATGCTGTCTATCTTGGTTTCACTAAAGTATTTGATACTCTCTCCCACAGTGTCCCTGCAGGTAAACTGAAGGCCTGAACAATTGGATAGTGAGATGGACTGTGATGGTGAAGGACGGAAGCAAGAGAGTTGTGGTCAATGGGTCAGAGTCTAGCTGGAGGCCTATGTCTAGTAGAGATGCATAAGTCTCAGTACTGATTGCNTCAGTACTGGGACCAGTGCCGTTCCATATATTCATCAGTGATTGAAATGAGGGACTAGAGAGCTTTGTCAGCAAGTTTGCTGATGCCACAAGGCTGGGAGGAGTGCTTGACACTCTAGAAGACTGTGCTCCCACCCAGCCAGACCTACACAGGCTGGAGAGTTATATAATGAGGGCAAGTACAGAGTCTTACATATGGGCAAGAACAATCCCATGTACCACTATTAGTTGGGGACCAGGCTTTTAGAGAACAGCATAGGGGAAAGGGATCTGGGGATCAAGGTGAACAGCAGAATGACCGTGAACCAGTAATGTGCCCTTGTGGCCACGAAGGCCAAAGGTACTCTGCATTGTATTAGAAGGATTGTGGGTAGTATGTCAAAAGAGGTTCTGCTCCCCCTCTACTATGCCCTGGTAAGACCACATCTGGAATACTGTGTTCCGTTCCAGTCTCCTCAGTTCAGGTAGGACAGAGAACTTCTGGAGAGGGTATAGTACAGAGCAACAAAGATGATGAAGGGATTGGAGTATCTCCCTTATGGGGAAAGTCTGAGGAAGCTGGGTCTCTTTAGCTTGGAGGACACTGAGGGGTGACCTGATTGATGTTTATAAATATATAACAGGCCAGTATCAGGAGGATGGAGCCAGGCTTTTCTCAGTGACATCCAATGATAGGACAAGGGGCAGCAGGTGCAACATAGGAAGTTCTGCAGAAATATAAGAAAAATCTTTTACATGGTGATGGTGACAGAACATTGGAACAGGCTGCCCATCAAGGGTGTGGAGTCTCCTTCTCTGGAGACATTCAAAACCTCTCTAGTGGCATTTCTGTGTGATCTGCTCTGGCAGGGGGACTGGACTAGGTGATGTCTTAAGGTCCCCTCCAATCGATGACATTCTGTGACTCAGTGATATGGAGAGCACTGAAGTGTTAACCTCTTAAGCAGTAATACAGAAATGCAAATTTTTGGAATTTCAAATTTAGAGAGCCTGCTCTTTCAGTAATAAGTCCCTTTAAGGAGAACCTTTTTACCCTAACAGTGATATACAGATTTGCACCTTAATTGGCAGCAACCTAATACACGTAGGGTAAAGAATAAAAAATTCCAGCAGTTACTAGAGTTAAAGTTATTTCATACAAAACACAAATAGATTCTTGAAAGTAGTTTAAGCTAATCCACTTTTAATATATATTTCCAATGAACACTAATAAATTCTTTTATCTCATATGATAAGTGACATTAACTCTATCCCTTGGAATCATTAGAAGTGCAATGGATCACAATTGACTAGCTCAAGAAAAATCTAATATGTAGTTAGCTCAAGCTAAAGGGAGATGAATTGCTACAAATTTTGAACTATAAGCTGGGGTTTTTTTTTTACTAGGATCTTGGTTCATCTTCCATTTATATTGCTCACATTCTCATTGTATACTAGCTCCTAAGATGTTAAAAAGAAGTGTAGTTCATCTAAAATTTTCTTCCGTAGAAGCAAAATCAGAAGATTTTTGGGATACTTATGGCAATCTTATCATAATGATTTAACTTGAGTAACATTTTTTTGAGACTTGTTTTTTAAGACTTTTTTTTTTCCTAACTCCTTCTACATAACCATACTCAATAACCACACAGTGACGCTAATTTCATCTGACTGCAGAAGTTCTACTGCAGATGTAAGTAGTTGTAACTGGGAGACACTCTGAGATTAAAATATACCAACAGTGGTTTGGTAGCACTATTTTCTCACTGCTTCTTTGTATAACAAGGATGAAGGATGATCTAATACCTAACCTGGAGACCAGTAATGCTATTATATGAGTTTTTTTATGTTCAACAGTTATGTCTAAGTTCAAAAGAAAGATAAGTGAGGCAGAATTGATACCATCTGCTGAAGTGTCTCAGGCCAAACCCAAACAGGCAACTCTGCATGGTGCTTAAATATTTTTGATCCCTACAGTCGGCATGACTTTGGAGCTCTTTGAGTAACATTTATTGATTTGTAAATCTGAGCTCACTTTTTTGTGTTGCCTCTGTGTTTGGTTTTGTTTGTTTTTCTTTTTATTTACACACACACACACACACAGTTTGAAAGCAGTTAGAGGCTTAGTTCTTACTGGGATTGTAGATGGACTGCAACTGTAATAGGCAAGAATTGCCTTGAAGCATATGCTCTGACATTAAGGTCAACAAAATCATACTCAGCAGCCAAGACTTTTACCTTGAACTGCTTACTAGGAAGAGATTCACTAGAGACTCTCAGCTCATGAGGAGCTTCTGTTTTCCCTTGAAATGAAACATTGTGGAGATCTTGCCTTAGCACAGTCATAATGAAAAAAAAAATGGTGGAGAACTTTAGTATTTTAATACATAAAACTTTTAATATTCATCCACCACAGCCCAGAAATTATCATACATTGTGAAGGAGGAGTAATATCTTCTCAAAAAGATTTATGACTATGTACTTCTTTCTCACTTGTAGGACCTGCTTTTTCTTCCCATGGCATTGCTTCAAGCACTTATTTCCAACATTTTTGCACAAGACTGTAATAACAATTTTGCAACTGTCTTTGGGATTTCTTAAGGTTATTTTGGTTCCTCTATCTTTGTATTGACTTTCCTCCTTGTAATACAGGCAAAGGTCTCAAATTTAGAAGACTGAATATTTTGCAATCCTATACTTTTATAGGACATCCTGAGACATCCAAACAGATTTTTTAGGGATGTAACAGCTGAATTTCATAAGTTTCTTAACAATGCAATTCTTTCACCTTCTTTGAAATGTCTTGCTTCAGTATTTGATCATCTTAAGTTTAGGAGAAAAAAGAGTCATTGTACCTAATTGGAATTTCCTGTGTTGTGAATTATTTTGCTATTGGGCAGCTTCTAGAAGAGGCTCACATTGATCTCTGTCTTTTCCTCCTATATGGTCTCCCTAGAGCCATTCTCTGCTGAATGGTGAATGAGCATAACTCCCTCATTCTCCTTATGATGTGATCCAGACCCATGCCCAACTTGGTAATTTCCCCTGAACTTGCTACTGTTGCTCAGTATAAACATAATGAGGCTCGTTATACAGCCTCAAGTAGAGGGGATGGAACATTTCCCAGGAGCTGGCTGTTGCTCATGCAGTGCAGGATACTAATACCTGGTCTAGTGGAAGGTGCCCCTGCCCATGGCAGGGGATTTGGAACTAGATCCCTTCCAACCCAAACCATTCTATGATTCTATATGTCTAACCTCTTCACTGCAGGGCTTCTTTTTACCCAGTTGACCCTCAGAACAGATGCATCAGTGGGTTTTCCTAGTTCTACTATAAAAATTTCAAATTAATTAACTGTTTATTTTCCTTGAAACTGTAACAGCTGCATGACAAAAAAAGAGAAAAAATAGTGGAGTTTTGCCTATGAGATAAAAAAAGACCCTAAAAAGCCCAAGAAACATCCTCTCTAGGAGCAAAAAGATTTCACACTTCTCACGGACATCAAGTTTATTTTTCTCTTCTACGGAAAGAATTATAGATTGGTTTATTTATTTTTTTAAGTGTGAAAGATCCCTTGTTATGGTTTTCTTTTTCTACATTTTAAGAGGAAAAAGAAAATCATCTGGGGAAAAAAACCCTGAAGAAATAAATAAAATTAATATGGCCTTGTACAATGTGAACTTTTTCTGTCTGCAGCAAAAAATATACTGAGAGACATTCAAGGTTAAAAAAAAATATCATCCAGAGAGCAGTAGTGCCAAAGCTTCTGTACTATAGGGTTAGAGTTAGTTGATCAATATCTAAAGCCAAGGCAGGTATCTGAGTTGCAATGGTAACTGAAGGTCATTACTTCAAGTACACTAAAAAAACTAGTAAATGTGGAAGAATTGTACTTCATACATAATAGTCAGTCCTATTAACTGTATTTCTGAAGCTATTTTGATCCTTATTAGGTTCAAAATTAAGATTATAATATTAAAAATAAAAATTAAAAAATAAAATTAAAAATACTTCCATGCTTTCTGTGTTTCTATCAAAACATTCACATTCACTGTGATTGCTTGCCACAATATTATTATTCTATGCCTTCAATTTTCCATTGACCAAAAATATGATCTGGTAATGTCAGCCATTCAAGTTTTCCCACCTTAAACATTTTTTTCTTTCAGCACATCAATTAATTGCATAGGGAGTAAATATTAATAATCAAAATTCTTTATATGTTTATTTATTTTTGACAGATGACCAATTTGGCATTATAATTATTATGTAATATTTCCCTGAACTATTTCAGGGTTGGTGGAATATTTTTATTCTGCGTGTATTTTAGATGGAGATTCTGGACCTATGGTAGTTTTGAGATATACTTAGGGTGATTTCAGTACTTGGACCAATAAGAAATGCTAAACAGTTGAATAATGGGAGAGACAGTACGGCTATTAAGTACCAAGGATACCAACTAAGGAGGATCTGTAAGTACTTTAGAGGACAGAATTAGAATGTAAAATGATCTTGACAAATTGGAGAAATGGTCTGTAAAAATATAATGCAATACCTAAAGGACATATGCATTTAAAAATAACTGACTGCACATAGACAAGATGCAGAACCAGTGATCATGCAAAATTTACGAATAAAGTAAATCTGATGCTTTTTATGAATCACGTTCCTAATATGACTCAGTTTCTAGAATGAATTTAAGAAAAGGATCACATGGAAGACATACACATAAACTTCCTGGGTTTCTTGCTATTGGATATTTTTTCAACTAATGTACTACAGCAGGTTTGCATTCTTCCATTTGAAGAATTATATGGATCAACTTGTAAAACCCCTGAGGAGAGCAAGGTGAACTATGAGAAGCCTACAAAATGCATATTAATTAAAAAAAAAAATTAATTGTAGTTTTTATTGCAAGAAAATGAAGAATGGAGGATTTGCAACTTCTTTGGGCAGTCTCTTCCAGTGCCTCAGCACCCTCACAATAAAAAAATTTCTTTCTAATATATAATTTAAAGCTTATTCTTTGTAAGTTCATAACCATTCCCAGTTGCCCTATTGTAACACACCTTTTGGCTTTTTCGTAGGTGCTGGAAGAATATTATAAGGTTTCCCATCACCTTTTTCTTCCTCAGGCTGAACAGTCCTAACTTCACAGGAGAAGTGCTCCAGCACTCTGATAATCCTCTGAACCCACTCCAACAGATCTATGTCCCTTCTATGCTGGAGGCTCCAGAACTGGACACAGTAATCCATGTGAGGTTACACAAGAGCAGAGTATAGGGGAAGAATCACCTTGCTTCTGCTGCTGGTTATGCTTCTTGTAATGCAGCCCATACAATTGATCTTCTAGGCTGGAAGCATGCATTGCTGGGTCATATTAAATTTTTCACCTTCTGATATCTCTAAGTCCTTCTCAGCAGGTTTGTTCTAAATTCATTCTATTCCCACCCTATATCATACCAAGAGATTTTACTCAGATACTGGAAGCAGCTCCATGCAAGTTACAGTGCAAAGGCATCTGTCAGGAAAAAAGATTTCAGTTGTTGATCTTATTTTTAGAGTGTAGTGGAATGCCATCTGAGGATACTTGAAGCCTTACCATCAATGAGCTGATTAATCAGATCATAATCTAGCAAAACAATATAAAAGAAGATGATACCAAAGTTATTTGGTTGGAGTGGAAAGACTTTCCTAATGTTCTTAGAATTTAATACAGTTCATGAACAGCAACAAAAAAATCTAAAGGTATCTTTTGAAAGTTTGCTCTGTTCCATTGGCTAGTGACAAAGGAGTCCATGATTTTCTTCTCATTCTCCTTCCCTACAAGCCATCTTTCAGGTGCAAAGAAGGTAAATTCAAGAACCAACTGTATTTTCTTTCCTTTCCTGAAGCATCACTGCAGAAAAAAGTCATTTTTGCAAATCATTCTAATAAAGGTATATGCAAGAATTTTATCTTTGGTTATGTCTGGTTGGTTGGTTGGTTGGTTTTTTTTCTGAGTTTATAATGTGCATATGAAAGAAGTAAGTGGATTTGTATTGTATATAAAGGGTTAAATCCTTCCCATGGTTTTATTATGCACTTATTTTTTGTTCTCATGCCTCAGACTGATTGAGAATTACTGATTTCTGATATGAGATTGAATGGATTACTAATGCACTGTCAAACTTTCCTCACTAGCAGTTCACTGTGTTGATGAACTTATTTTTCAGGTCTGTACTATTTTGTTTATAGTATGAGCTGATATCTCCATTATTGTAGTCCAATATTTAAACAATATAGAACACCTGTATTTTCAGAATTAAGACCTGAGCCTTTTCTGTTCAATCTTTTTCTCTTCCTTTAAATATTCTGGAAGTCTCAGGGGAAGAAATTCTTTGTGCTGATAATCAAAGGATCGCATTTACCTGCTTTGTTAAGTTATAACCATTTTTTCTATTCTGGTAGGTTTGCTTGTTTGTTTGTTTGTTTTTTAAATACATGAAGGAACCTTGGGGATTTTTTGTAAGATTTATAAGAACTCAGTCACTGAAACTCAGAAAGAAAACTTTGGGTGTATAGGCATTTTTCACAAAAATCTTCTCTTTCAGCCACCTTAATTTTAACTCCTTTGGCTTGCAGAACAATGGTTAGCTTTCTTACTAGCCATGGAAATGAATGTGTAACAGATTTATCCTGTTTAACTCATGCAGAAGTCAATACCAGAACTCCATCATATTCCTTTCACATTGAATCTGTGCAGTAACATTAAAAAATGCCAGACCAGAGGTGAGCCTTGATATGGAAGTCACAGGAGCTAGTTACATGTCTCATGCTCTGCTTTGTAAACAAAAAGAAACAAAAACAAGAACCCTATCATTTTCCTCAGGTTTTTGGAAAAAATGAGGAGTTTAAATTTCACTATTACTGTAGGTTATGTGATTTTTTTTTATACTGTAGTCAAATTAAAAAATGAGATACCAAACGAAATATAAAAAATAACATCGAAAATGGTCACGGAAGTGGAAAATTGAATTTTTAAATTCCAAGCTGAAACCACACCCTGAATAGTGTGTTTATTTTATCTGGAAAAGTGTTATCTTTCTTCATGGTAGCTAGTATGGGGCTATATTTTGAACCTGTGCTGAAAACACTGCTGATAGTACAGGGATATTTCAGCTGTTATCAGGCAGAATTTACACAGAGTCAAAATCTTTCCTTCCATTCACAGCACCCCACCAGCAAGTGGGATGGAATGCAGAAGAAATTCAGAGAAGACACATTCAGGACAGCTGAAGTCAAATGACCAAAGGAATATTCCATATCATATGATGCCATACCCAGCACACAAAGCTGAAGGAAGAAGAAGGGAGAAGCTTTTGCAACTTCGGAGTTTTGTCTTCCCAGGTAACTGATATTTGTGGTGGTATTCTGCCTTCCTGAAGATGGCTGAACACTTGCCTGCCAATGGAAATAAGTTAATAAGCTCCTTGTTTTGCTTTCCTTGTGTTTGCAGGTTTTTTCTTTACCTATAGACCTGTCTTTACCTCAAACTATGAGTTCATTTTCACTCCTCTTATTTTCAGCCACCTGTCAATAGGGGGAAGTGAGGAAATGGCTGTGCGTTGCTTTGCTAACTGCTGTGATTAAACTACACCACACAGCCACTGATATTCTACATATCTGATATCTGATATTCTAGAAAAGATAGACTTATACAAGTGCACTCGGAATACAATGCCTTCTCCTTTTAAAAAATTAATTTTAAGAGATACAGATTGAAAATGTCACCATCTGAACAGACACTAATTAGAAGTCCTATAGTAGTGTTATCAGATAGTCCAAGATGTAAAAATTTGAGTGCTCGTCCAGTAAAAAAATTATGGTACTTCAATTCTGTCTGAAGAGCAATGAAAAGTCAAACTAATGAACATCTTACAAAAGCAAAATTTCAGAAATCTAGATGTTTGCAGAGGTAACAATGAAAAATTCACTATCTTAAATCCAAATGCAACACCACATTGTTCATTTTGACTTCATAAAATCATCAATTCAAGAAGTATATTGCTTTGTCTTTCACCATTTTATTCTTCTTCTCTACAATAGAGGAGCAGGAATGACATTGATGGTATCTCTTTGGTTTGGTTTGAGGTTTTTCTTCACATTTTTGTTGGGAATTTTGGGGGGAGGAGGTTGTTTTATTTTGTTTTGGTTTTATTTTTTAAAAAAAAGAAATGTTAGTGGAAAGTGAGTTAAAGGAAAATTAGTCAGCTTTACTAACTTTACATTTATTTACTAGCTTTGCATTTATTCTAGAAATGGATGCGAAAATTTGGTAAACTGAAGCTTCACTCTACCTCTTTGTCATTTGTACCAAAAAGTACTTCAAAAATTTTTAAACCAGGGTTGTTGTTTTTTTTTTTTTTAACTTAAAGTCCATACCAATTATTTCCTTAAACATTACACAATGGATACTTAACTGTCATGGCTGCAAAAGTGTACTGAGGTAAATGGAACTACAGTGATTTACGACTGCAGAAGATTCAGTGAAAAAAAGTCAAAGGACTATCACAATCCTCCACCACCTCATCTCTTTGAAACAGAAAATACATCTTGTAGTTTTCCATTGCAGGGAATGTTAGGAAAGAGTGGGTTAAAGTAGATGAAAGCTTGTTAGCTAATACATTTGTGTTTTTATAGAAATGGCATAATAAAAGAAGAAGGGAAAAAAAAGGACTTTCCCATGCTGAAATCTGTCATATAGTGCAAGAAATATCAGAGATCCCAATGTGCTCTCTGCAAGACAGCATCTCTGTTCTACTAGAGAACACTGTAGAGTAGAGAAAAGAAGGATTTTACATTTTTCATTAGAGTACAGCTTAGACAGTTGAACTCTATTATAATGTCTTCAGGAAATATCTGATCCATTCTATTATCGCTATGACAAAGAGAAAGAATTGCTTATGATTTCAGAAAGGTCACACTGAACCAATGTTCTGCCTGTGTGTGCTCTACCTACAATGGCGATAATAATAATAATAATAAAAAAGTTTAAAGATGGAGTTTACAGTCAGGCATACTGGGGGTGAGGGAGGGGAATACAGGGAGAGTGTGTATCAAAAATTAACATTTAAAAAGAGATTCTTATCTGCAATATAGTTCAGAGCACTCTTGTTTTTCCTCAGCACACCTGCTGGCAGTTAGTATATTTATACACGTATGTATAAACTGGACAAGATTCTGATGTCAGTTCCTGTAGGATAAATGTTCTAATAAAAGCACAAAAAATAGTAAGCATTATTAACAGTTATATTTATGTTAGGATCAATCTGAGTGGCCATTCTGGGGCAGATATGAGATAGTTCTGACCATGAAACGCGAGTCAGCTCCAATTTAAAAGCCGTGTGGCAGAGTTACTACATTGCTCAGGCCAAGGTAATTCAGTTTCCCTCCCACCAGAGATTATTATTTTTGTCTCAGAGATCAACAGCAACTGCATGGCTTGGAGCAAGGGGAGACCAAATTCTTGCATATAGAGTGAATAATATCACTTGCAATATACCCCCTGTAGCCCTCAGAAGACTCGAACCAAAGTAGGCTCTTGTTGAACTGTGTGCTTTTCACATGCATTGCAGATGATGGTTTCACTCCACAGAGTTTAGCAATAAGCATCTAATCATTATTAATTCCTTTGGTCATCTTTGTAATAACATTAATCATGATGAAACTCCAGGGCTACTGAGGTTGGTTCTGTTAAGGCAAGAGGAAAGGAACAATTCCACTTATGCAGGCAGCTCTGTAAACCCAATTATCAGTAAAACCAAGGAGGCAACCAGCTCAAGGTTAAAGTGAATAAAGATGCAGTTGCTTTGAAATGTATTCCCACAGAGAATGAAGTAATGGGCTAACATAAATGAGTGTGGGGAAAACTGAGATAATGCATTGGATGGAGTTATTCCTACAAGGATTTGAGGCATTTCTCAGTTTTGTGGTTAAGTTCTGAGCATGGATCCGGAGATGGGAATGGTTTCACAAGGTAAATGAAAGGGACACAGCAAAATTGGAAAATTTTACTTGGTTATTTAGAGGAATTAACAAATCAATGAAATGGAAAATATTACTTTGGCAAGTGACATTTCAGTAGCTTTGAAGCCTGATAATTATGCAAAGTAACTTCTTTAAAGAAAAAATCCCCAACACCTAGATAGTTATTGACCTGTAATAGTCATTGGTTTAAAGGCAAAACCAGACAAAAATTAATCACATACAAAGTAGAAAGCACTGATTCAGCGCTCAGAAGATTCTTTACCATAGTTCTTTCATTCTCATTTTGCTGCCTTCGTTTTTGTTGCAAATATGTCACTATAAACCATAGAAATAAGCTGCATCCAATTAAAATGGCATAATAGCTGAAAGGAAAGTATTGATAACTATGTCAAAATCTATGACACTAGAAGAGTCTAACACTGTTCAGAGTCCACACTTTGTCATCTATCAGTATTTGCAGCTCAATGTAACCTAAAGCTTTTTCTTCCTGATCTGACCTCTCTTACAACATGTGGGTTAGTACTGACTTTTTTCTTTTTTTCAGTCAGTGCAATGTAGTTCTCAAGTCTTTAAACAATTTAGGGTTCTGAAAACAGACAAAATGAAATAGCATTTGGCTTTAATGAAATATTTTGTGACATTTTTGTGAGCTTAGAGAGTCCATAGATCTGCCATGATCCATCCTGCACTCTTTTATACAGTGTAACAGCTAGGAAAGTAATTTTGATCTGTACACATATCAGAGAGTTTGAGAAAATATTGTCCCTGTTCACCATTTTAATCACAGCAATAAAAGACAAAGTGTGTAAAGAATCTAGAGAACTATAACAGGCATTATCTGTGATGGATCAGATCTGGATCTAGCAATGAATTTAAGCACAGGCTTAAGAGCTTTGCTTGGATCAGAGATTTACGGCCTGATCAAAAAACCAGCAAAGTCAATACAAAAGCTATTATCGACGTCACTGGGCATTGGATCATGCCCTTAATGAACTAAGTAGAGGCTGCAGAACTGCATTTTAAGGACCTAATCCAATATCTATTAAACTTTACTGAAACTGAGCACTAGATTTAGATTTTATACTGAGATTTTCAGAAGTATTTTAAGTGATTCTTGCCAAAAGGGATGTTCATTCAAAATAGTCAAATAACTGTACGTGCTTCGGCATAGCTGGCTTAGATGATAACAACTGTGAATAACTATTACAGAGTAATAAACACAATACAAGACTGTTAGAGATGCTGAATTATTACCAGAGTGGTGAATATTCATCTCTACATTTTCAATTCTATTATTTTACTCTAATTCTCTATTAGAATAAAGCCACAGTGAGCATTGGTCTAATAAGTGCCCCAGCTTCCTTTTCAGTCACTTGTTCAATTTCACACAAAGACATAACCAACCCAATTAAGACTCACTTATTCCTTCAACATTCAAATAGCTCCAAAATTCAAAGACTGAGTCACAATTGAAAGGAATTAAATTTTCTGATCCCAAAGGAATTTCCTATTTGAAGAGGCAACTTAAATTTTGAGGGTTTCTTCTGCCCAGAATAAGATCTGATTTACTGTTTTGCATCTTCTTAAAATCTTTCTTTCTGCACAAATTTTCATTTCAAATTTTAGAAGACAGACAACCCCAGACCGCAAACTATGATTTTCTAATAACTTGTCACATTTCCTTTATTCCAATTATCCTGTCCCTACACAGCTGTGCAGACACAGAAGAAATGAACCAAAGTGGAATCCCCGGAAAGAGCACTGTGCCTACCACCAAATCAGAATAGGAAACAGCTGACGTTGAACTCAGGAGTGAACCACTGAAATGATGCTTTAACTCAACAGGGCATGATGGACCTTGACAAACTGTGATAAAAAAGATCACACAAGTGAGCCAGGGGATGCTCTGATGAAACTTGGGATGAAGAAGTAAATGACCATCAAGCTGTAAGTGACTTCAGAACCGAACTTTGTGCATGAGCACTAGACTCTAATATTCATATAGCAGAGGGTTAGATTTGGCTACTATCCCCTACAGTTCTAATGCCCTTTAAAGCAAGAAATTTCCTGGAGAGTGAGCAGCAGCATACCACCAGGACAACATTGCCTTCACTGGGGATGCCTATGACAATTGCGTGCCTGTCAACTCCTTCCTGCACAGATAGTCCCTCGTGGCTGGTATCTCAGGCTCTTTCTTGGCCAGTATTCTAGTATAAAGTTTGTAAGTATGTTGTAATAAACTGCTTTGCCATTTTTTTATTAGCTAAAGTATGTCATCACTTGGGTGGTGCCTTCAGAATTCTCTAACTCAAGCTAAGGATTAAGGAAATATATATTATTTAAAGACATGTAATAGTCAGATATAATAGCCAGAGAGGCTGCAGTTCATTTCAGAAGCTACCATAACAATAAAATTCCAGCTTTCCCCTTCTGTGTTCTTACCCTTTTGTCTCACAGCTTGATTCTATTTCTCTTATTTCAGAAGGCATGAAAGAATCAAACTAATAAGAAAGTTGCTTACACACAAAAAAGAAATTCTTAGTATCTTGATAAAAATACAGACATACAGACAGAGGAAACTAGGTTTAATCTAAATAATAGTCAATTTATTAGATAATACTACAAGTAAGCACATTTATCCTGACTAGAAAAATAGTAAGTGAGCGCCCTTTAACACCTTATGTGAACAGCAGTTGTTTTTCATATCTGAAGTAAATTGCCCATTTCAATGACTGTTTACGTGTTTTGGGCACTCATTTCTCAAAATTCTGCATTCTTTCCATTACAAGCAAAACTTGTTCATGGAAGAAGCAAACAGAAGGAGTATGATGGTGTCTGTGCTTCTTCTTAAACAGATACTTGAGAAGTTTCTTCAAATTTAACAGCAATTAATTACCTATAGATGGCTTGAACTATGGAAGAAAAAATTAAGGATGCTCAAAAACTCTGTAGAAATTATTCATGTATGTTAAATCCTACTGGACTAACACATAAGGGTTCAATTAGTCAAGATCATTATTTAGAGCATGAATTTGCATATGCAAATTGGATAATTGTGCATGTATCTGACAATATCATCTCTTTAAGCAACAAGTAATTTAGATGGCCTAAGGGTATAATCCTCAGATTAATGTTCCTGATATAGATATAAATAAAGATATACTTTTAGAAGACTGATTGTCCCCAGGGATGAGAGAAGGGCTACAGAATACATCAAGTTTCCAAATCTAGGTCACAAACAAGCACAGTTAGATATTGTGTCAAACCTATTAGCATTCAAGCACTGTTCAATCATTTATTTGTTTATAAGCCATCTGTGACTTTAGATTTATGCTGAAAATGTAATTTGTAAATTTAATGAAGATTAGAAACATAAGTCCAATGTTCAAGCTTCCCAAAGGAAGGTTTGAGCTGCCATGGAATTATGTAATCATTGAATTATCAATCCAATCATAGAATTATAGAATGGTTTGGGTTGGAAAGTACCTTTAAAGGTCAACTAGTTCAACTGTCTTACAATGAACCAGGGGTAACTTCAACTAGATCATGATGCTTAGGGCTCTGTGCAACCTGACCTTGAATATTTAAAGGAATACAACAGTTATTGCCAATATGGGTAACCTGTGGCAAAATTTCACAGCCTTCATTGCAAAAATTGTATTCTTTCTATCTACCCTGGATCTTCATTATTTTCATTTTAAGCAATTTAAAACCATCAAAGGGGTAGATTAGAGTGTAGTTATTTTTGTGAAGAAAAATGGAAGTACATAACTACATGAAAGAAAATTATGTTCTTAAAAAGAGAATAAAGCATGGATGCAGAAAGAAAAAAACATGCAGAGGTCCTGTGCTTCTATGAAATATATACTTTTGTTTCCAAAAAGGTAAGTTTTGATGTCTTTCCTCCTTCTGTGAAACCAGTGTGCGTATGTGCCACTGCCAAGCTTTAGACCTCCTCTGAATTTCTGTGTAACCTTGGAAAACTCCCATAATATTTTTCTGCCTCAGTATTCATATCCACAAAAAGAAAAAGTATTTATACTGATATCTGTAAGATTTTGAGCTCTTTAGCCAAATGTTTCTTTAGTATGGACGCACTGACTCTTTTTAATGAATAATGGTTGTTTTAAACCATTTTTTAAAAATTAACAAAATAAAATCCAACAGCAACCAAAAAATGCCTATATTCTATTGAAAGACCTTAATGCACTGTGATGGCTTTACTTAATGTTGTTGTTAAAACTGGACAGCTAATTTAATCATATCTTTGTCATTTTCCATAAACCACTGGTATTGCATTCCCCTGTTGAGAGACTTAAGAAAGCACAACAAAGTGGCAAAGTTTAAAAAGAATTTAGTATAGATTTTCTCTTGTCCAAACATAAAAGGTCCCCTGTAACCAGCTCCTCAAAATAGAAAATAAGAAAGGAAAAGCTGTTGCTATTATTTTTGTCAGTCTGCTAGCACGCAGTACCATGCTAGCAGCAGTGTCTTTCAGTCACATGTACTTCATGCCCTTTTCCAAAATCTACCTGGGGTTCTTAGTTTTATGTGGGAACAAGTTGCTGTTTTGCTTGGATTTCCTCCTGAAAACTGAATCACAAAAGGATTGGTATTTACCTCAGATGATTGAGAGACACACCAAGCAAATATTTCTCATAATCAATCAGAAATTCATGATGAATGCAATAAAAAAATAGTCTACTTTCAGTTCATCTCAAATTAAGATTGAAAAAGGAAATAGAACTTGCCAAAAAGACCACAAATAGGATTGGCCACTTGAAATTAATTCAATAAAGATTAAAGGTAAATAGCTAAAATAAGTGTTCTTTTATACTAGCTAGAACACATATAAGTTGTTATTCATTTTTTCTCTTAGTACTTCTCAGCTGATCATTACATCAATATTGATGAAATGAAATTCTCAATCATAATTCTGTATATTTGGAACAGACATTATCCCTCTTTATGCTGTAATCAGTCTTTTTTTTTTAATCATAGATGACATTAACCTGAAATCAATGTTTTGGGAGTTTGCCTTTGAGGATCAAAGCAGTGGGGACAATTTCCTCTAATGGACAAAAGCTGAATTCTAGGAAAGGATAATTTTCTGTCTGGTCTCTGTAGTCAATGGAAGGAAGTGGAAATGTGTCACCTCTCTAAGGCACCTTTTTAGGATAAAATCACCCTCTGGAGGTATCTGACTCCCTTTATTGATTGCAGAACAAATTGGCATCTTCCTTATACAGGAAGCAAAAATTTAGGCACTGTTAAGGGAGATGATTCTTACATTGAGCTCTATGTGAAATATCAGGAATCAGGTTTTAATGCCTAGATTTTTAAAGCTATTTCTGCCTAAGCTTCATAAGATCCAATTCATTTAAATAGCTAAGATCCATTTCCAGAAGTAGCTTAAACACTTATATAGCTATTAACATGCATAAGGAGGCAAATAGACATCAAATGAGTATTCCAACTGTTCACATATGCCTAATTTCCATCAAAATCAATGCATAGATGGTTTTGAAAGCTCACTTGGCACACATCTATCTAAATACCTGAATACTCTGAAGAATCTAATCCTTAGTCTTTTACCAGGTAAAGAGTAGCTAAAGTGAGACTTTCTAACACCTTTCCACCTGAGCAGAAATTTCTCTCATATGCATAACTCAAAACCCTTTGCCTTTACATTACAAGAGCAAGTTAATTCGCTGCATCCTTGTCCATGAAATAGTGTCTCTTTTAATGCAAACAGAAACCTATTATTTTTCTGTCTTCTCTATTATATCACATTACAAAGTGACATAATTTTGCTAAGCAATGTTATTTCTGTTATTTTTATTCCTTTTTCAGCACTATTTTCCAAGTTTTTCTCTTTTTCTCCTCCAGTATATAGCTATTATCTACCTGCTTTTCAGGCTGTTACAGCTTTGAGCTGAAGTTTTTCCTTTTGCAGCCATAAAGTACATATCATTTTACATCTCTTCTCATCTTGCTCAACTTTGCAACACCTCCCAATTTAGTTGCAACCATTAATTTAATAACTGTGCTATTGACTCTCATTTACAGATCATTAGTGAAGATAAAGCTGGATCCTGTTCTAGTCCTTAGGCATGTCATTAGAGTCTTACCCACAACTCTCTACACAACTATTTATCATCAACTTTAATTTAAAGTCCTGTAGCAACTACTTACTGCTTGTGAATATATCCATAGCATCAGAATTTAAATTGATTGCATTGTCCAGACTTTGTGAAACACACCAATTGTGCAACATCCAGACGAGGGATACCACAAAATCAACTGAATTGGTAGTTATGCACAAACACTGTAATGCACAATCATTGTTATGCCAGTTGTCAGCAAGAATCCTCCACCCTGCAGGTTCAGGGACTTACAGACTGAAGGAATGAGTTTTTATCCATGCTAATATATATGATTCAATGTGAAGGACTCTGTTAAGACCATGAAGATCAAAGTCTAGATATGAAATGACACACTAGTGAATTCTTTATGTCCAGTTCCTATGTTATGTTTGACTGACTAATCCATTACACACTTTATTTATAAAGGCTTCTTTTTTATGTTATTCATTGTCTTTCCCTGGTAAAAGAAAAGAAATAATGAGACTATGACCATAAATGTAAAATTCCAATAATTTTTCAGCCAAAACCTCCTTTTTTAAAAATATTAATATGTGTTATTGCTAGTGTAGCTTTTTGGTGCTGCATTCTCTATGTGTTTTGGAGTGCAAATGAAGTTCTGCATGCTCTTTGTGTTGTTCATTATCCCAGGAAAGCCCTTTCTCCTTTGTACCAAATTTCCTTATGAGAAAAAAGGGGATTAAAATGTTCTCTTGGTATCTAAAAATAAAGAAAAAAGTAGAACTGTATTGAAACGTAGATCCTCCTTGTCGCATGCACATCTGGAAAAGACATATCTGTTTCCTGGATCCTGTTGTGATTATGAAAGCATATTTTAAGTGTCATGAAAATATTTTTCTTTTTCCCTTCTCTTCTGTATCCTTTCTGATTCCCATTGTGAAATAATCTGAATTTATAGGGGGAAAAAAAAATTACACTCCCTGTAAGTTTACCCCCATTTTATGAAGTTTGAGTGGTAGTTTGGGATTTTTTTTGTTTGTTTTGTGTTGTGTGTTTGGCTCTGGTGAGGTTTTGTTTTTATCTTTCTTTTTTTCACTGCTGTTATTTGTTGGGTTTCAGTATTTTTTGCACAACATTCTTTACAATTAGTAATTCAGTTGTTATGCAGAGAAGCAGAAAGATAATGCAAAAATAATTGTTCTCTGGTTAAAAATACTGTACCAGTATTTTGGTAGATGTATTTGTTCAAATTATAGCACAACACTGTAAATATTTTGGCTAGTAACTTATATTGCCATTACTCTTCAGAGAGATGTCTTTGTGAATGTATTACTTTTCCCATGATATAAAAAGCAATATTCTAATTAAGTGAAAAAGTAAAAAGAAACTACTGCATGCTGTCTCAGTCCCATTCATGATGAAAAGGAAAGACAAAATCCTCTCTAAGTCCTCAGGATCTTTCCTCAACTCACAACTAAGTTTGGCCCTCTTCCTGTTGAGAACTACTTCATCCTGGCAGTTGCCAACTGCATGGGAGGTTTCAATTAAAATACAGGTGAATGACAAATGAGATCCAACCCATATTTGAATTCTCTTAATGTTATGACTTTCCCCCACCTCCCATTTTCTTTAATATAATCACTGATACAGTCTTTTCAGCTTTTACTCTTTTAATTGTGCATGATTTATTTCCTTGTTTCATCAGCTCCATCTGTCAAAGAAAAATGAGAGTTATGAAAAGGAATATGAAGACTGCCAAATACTGACCTGTTATTAATTTTTTTCAATGCATATGATTAATTTCTTGCTAGAACACTGGACTGACAGCTACATGCACTGTGACTCATGCTTGAAATAATGAAATTATGTCAGTATTTAAAACAATATATACACTTACTGCAAACCTCCCCTCCTTCATAAAGGTTACATGTTGACTGGTGGAATGATTAGGCATATAGAATCACAGAATCATAGAATAGTCTGGGTTGGAAGGGATCTTGAAGATCATCAAGTTCCAATACCCCTGCCAAAGGCAGGTACACTTCCCACTAGATCAGGCTGCTCAGTGCCTTGTCCAGCCTGGCCTTAAAAACCTCCTTAGAGGAGGCATCCACAACCTCTCTGGGCAACCCACTCCAGTGTTTCACCACCCTCACTGTAAAAAATTTCTTTCTTATATCTACCCTGAATCTACCCTCTTCTAATTTACATCCATTACTTCTAGTCCTTCCATCACATATCTTATTAAAAAGTCCTACGCCTGCATTTCGTTAGTCCCCCTTCAGGCATTGATAAGCTACTATGAGGTACCCCCTGAGCTTTCTCTTATATAGGATGAACAACCCCAATGTCTTCAGCCTGTGTTTGTAAGGCAGCTGCTCCAGCCCTGTGATCATATTTGTGGCCCTCCTCTGGACCTGCTCCAATGGCTCAATGTCCTTCTTATGTTTAGGACTCCAGAACTGGACACAGTACTCCAGATGG
>VZTY01012134.1:119225-137678 GCA_013400935.1 Turnix velox | reverse complement strand
TATCTCCTACAAAGATGTTAAATAGCACTGGTCTCTGCACTGAACCTTGAGGAACACCACTTGTCACTGGTTTTCTCTAGGACAACGTGCCATTGTCTGCAACTCTTTGAGTGCGACCATTCAACCAGCTCCTTATCCAGCTCCTTATCCCTCTGTCAAACCCATTATTTTCCAATTTGGTGACCAGAATGTAATGTGGGACAGTGTCAAATGCTTTACACAAGTCCATGTAGATGATGTCAGTTACCTTTCCTTTATCTACTGATGCCGTGACTCCATCATAGAAGGCCACCAAATTCATCAGAGATGATTTTCCCCTTTGTGTCACCCTCCATGTGTTTTTGTAGTACCTTTAGCTGGATCTGCTCCATGATTTTGCCAGACACAGTTTACTTGGAAAATGTAAAGATTCTGTTCTGATACAAACATCCTGCTATTCAATATGCATCTGTTCCTGAAGGACTAAGATTTTTTTTTAAAGCAAAGAAATGAATAAAAATATTTAAATTTAATTTGTAGGCTTTTTAATAGTCCTTGTGGTTTTTTTTAAATGCTAGATGTAGACAGCGAAAATTTGTACTTACAGAAGGAGAAGCTTCTTCCAGGAGTTCCTAATTTTCATGTGTAATGAATTTTAGTAACTTATGTGGGTCATATTTTCACAGGTTTAAAAAAAGAACATATTGACCTTAAACTATTGTACCTTTCTAATAGTATTTTTAGTCTCTACTGGTTATTTGCAGGTAGGAGACCTAGCTTGTTTATGTTTCTTTTTCCCTCTGCTCCCTTCTACTGCAGCAGAAAAGCCTCAAGGCTTCTGAGAACAGGCTATTTCTTTTCTTTTTATTCTCCTCCACCTCCTAACTCTTAAAAAGATAAATGCAAAGAGCTATGAAATCCACTGGCCCATGAGGTCATGAAGTTTTCACCCACTCCTGTCAGATTGGACTGCTATCTTAGATAATGAATCCCTGAACTCCTCTCTTGCACTATATCTCATTAATGAGGCTGAATTTTTAAAGAGCCTTATTTTTTCCCCATATTGTATCCTTTCCCCTCCACCAGCCCTTCCACCCCCACCTCTAGCTCTTTCTGTTTCTTGCATTATTAAGGACATTGACTATTAATGGCCCAGTAGGGATTATTTAGAAATAATTTTATTTACTCCTAATTTGGTGCTTTTTTTATTTCTTTCTCAACTTTGCCATAATTTTCTACCTTTCTGTTTGGTTGACAAGTACAAACAGCAGGAGCAGCTCTAGGAAATATAACCAGAATATTGCAATGCATTAAGTTACACCACTATGTCACAAGGGAATGCGACCTAATGCATTTATTTTTTGAAAAACCTGCATAAAAGGTTGTTTGTGCAACAAAATAAAGAGAATAAGACTTAGGGGTTGTTATGTGGTTATTTCATATGAAATTTTTCATACGAGGTTCCATCTAAGAACTCTGAAATCCAGAGTCCAGTCTGCCGAGATAAGGAAATTCATTCTTCCTGGGATTTCCCTACCCAACTTTTTATAGTTTCAGTCCTTCAAAGGAGTAAGTCCTTTAACAAATCTGTCATGGTGAGACACTGACCTCATCTTCTATTTGCAGACACTCCAGCTACATTTCAGTATATCTGGCTTTGGTGAAGATTTACATGAGCTACATAATTTTTCATCCACAAATTGACCAAAGCTTATGACATTTTTGGTGCTTGTGATCCTAGTTTAACAGATTCAGTTTTTTGTATTTTTTTCTTTTTTTCTAATATATCTTCTGATTTTCCTTCAAATTTTAAGTTTTCTGCAGGAAATGCTGCTTCAGTTTTGGAGCATGACTGTTACTGTTGACTATAGTGCCTATCCTCACATTTTTAATAAGATAAGCAAGTTCTTTACAACTGAGAAGCATACGTCCCTAAATTGAACAAACACCAACTCTTCGCACACTATCCAATTTTCTATTCTAAATATTTCTTCAGGAAAAATATAATTTCAAGTTTGATAAAGAAAAACACTAAGGTTAAGTCTGGAAGAACATCTGTTCTGCACAGAATTTTTTTGAAGTATGCTAAAGGTTGATGACTACATTTTTTGTTGGTCTTTATTTTATTCTCCTCAAGGTTTGAAAATTATACATAACATAGATTAAAAAAAATAGTTGTGGGAACAAGTTTTTCAGTTAAAACGTCAATGGGTTTCACTGACATGAACTGTTTTATACAAACTTGGAGTCAGATATGATGCATGGAGAAAATCACAGGAGATGGAGAGAGTTGAAGAGAAAGTTGAACGGTGAACTACAAAATGAAGCTAAGTACTTAATGAGAAGAGATTTAATGAGTTTGTGAGTTAACAACTTAAGTTGAGGTTCTCTGGTACACGCAGGCAGTATATAGTTTCCAGTGTGTGGCTTATCTTTAGCTACTTGCTTTTAAATTTAGCTCTACTTTTACCAAAATGTAAAACAACATTTTTCAAAACAACTTCCTGTCAACCATGTGAAAACTAGTGTAAGAATCCTTCCCATATCCAGTCACCATACTTGAGAACATGTAGTGTCAGTTGAGTAGAGAACAGTGAAGCCAAAGTAAAACAGACTATTTTTGTTATTCCACAGTTTTCATGATATGAAAGCAGTACAATAAGTAGTAGTAGAACTTTAACAGTATCCTGATCCAAATTGCAATGAGTGCACATGTAGATCACTCTATGAAGTAAATTATTTGCCATATTGTGCAGTTTCATAACAATTTTTTATTTTCCTCATTCCCATAAAACCTCATGCTGTGAAACAGAGGACAACCATACAATTGAAAGAGTTCTAAACAAAAATGCTCAATTAGTTTACTTTTTGGCAGAGTTTACATGTTTGCAATTAGGTCTGACTCCCTAAAACAGTTAACAGCTTTCAAAATTTACCAAGCTATTCACTCACTTTTCCATTGTCAGGTTATAGGTCTTTCCAATCTTATTTATCATCAAAATCAAGATATTTCCCTTTTGGATAAGCCAAGATCTTTCATTATTTTATTTTATTTTACTTTATTTATGCTTTTATAAAAATGTATAATAAAACTGTGTAAAAAATACCATATGAAATATATTTGTTCCTGTGTTTCTTCAGGTGACCTCAGATCCCTTCCCTTATTATCTCCTTGGCTATTTCTGATCAGATCAATGGAGAACTGAGGGTCTTGTTCAAGTAAACCCAATATTTTAGTGTTAACCACTGTGTGAAGTAAATTTTTCTCACAAGTATAACAAATGTCTTAGCATAGGGGAACAAAAAGTGGGCTTATAACCTCACAAGAAATCAAAAAAATTAGATGTAATCTGCAGAATTGTAAGAAAAAAATATATATATTATTATTTCCTCTGCTTATAGAAGAATTGAACTTGATAGTCCTGTAAAAGCTGGGCCTCCAGTCACAGTTTGTCCCCACTATAGTCCACAGAGAAAATCTGTTACCTCAAAAGACATCTCAAACTTTCTGAAGATAAATCTCTAACCTAGGTGAGATGATTTAGCACTCTGGACCTGCCCCTCTCTGCCATTTGAATGATGTGTTGTCTCCTAGTAAAAGCTGAAGTTAGAAGTTAAAAGCGAAAAATTCACTTTGAAATGGCTGAAGCTAAAGGGTATGGATGAAATGCTAAAGGACAATACAACTTCAACTTAGGAAGCAAAGTAACCTGCTTAACAAGACGGGAGTATCTGGGGTGTAAGAATCTCTGTACATGATTTAACAGATAATATAGTGAACTCAACATAAAAGCAGCAGTGCAGATTAACAGAGCTGTACAAAACATGACTTAGGAGAAAAGAGTAAAATAACTGAAGATGTTTGCCTTCAGAAAGTAAGTAATGTGTGGGACAGTGCTGCATGCAGGATAATCAACTAAATTTTGAGTGGAAACTGCAAGTCATGAACATCCTGAGGTGACAGGAAAAACCTTTGAAAAGCAAGGTTTTAAAGCACTAAAGAGATGGTTTGTGGATGGTACAAAGGTGACTGAAACCTGAAGATCCTGAAGATGTAGCTGATCTCACTTTGTGGAAGGAAGACCTGCAAGATGTTTTCTCAGGATCATTTATTGTCTTGCTCTCCATGATTCTGAGAGGACACCACCAGCACTCCAGTTTTTAAGTGTGAAGAGTAGTAAACTGATGCTTATTGTAAAGGCAGAATCAGACTCTGTTTCCTGGTTTCTTAAACTGAAATACTTTTTAAACTGACAGCCTTTATTGTAATTTTAAAAAGTGAAACAACGTTGGTTCTGTTTGGGGAAAAAAATAAAAAAAGAGAAAAAAAAATATTTATGGTATCCAGGATATGAAAGATTCACTGAGATGTCCCTGTCCTTAATGAGAAATCACAAGGAAGATTACTGCAACCGCTTGCCTATACGCTCTAACTTATCAGTTGGTTTGGGAGTTTAGGCTCCCGTGATATTGAATGAAGATTATAAGCCAGATGGGCCACAAATTCTGTCAAGCCTTCTTGGCAGCTGCTCTCATTACAAAAGCCAGCCAGCCTTTTCCAAAAATAAGAATGTGAAGCAAATTGGGCTTATAGACCCTTATAATGCAATTGCACGCAGAGATGGGGACCTGAGCGGGCAGGCAGAAATATTATTGATGGCTGCTGAAAACAGGGAATAAGATGTTATTAAGCCAAGTCAGAGATAGATATCGATAGCTAATATAAAGCCTTTATTGGTTTACAGGCTCCAGGAAAGAGGGTTCAGAGCTTTGACCCTTTGCTTTGCTTTTAATTTCACTGGAGATGCAGGGTTTATGAATAAAACATATCTTCACTCATGATTCTGATATTAGTCACTGCTTTCTGTATCCCTCATTCTCTCAGAGCAAGCAACATGCATCAACTACATAAACTTTGAAAACTCTCTTACTGAGATGAGGGTAGATGCAAACTGACAAAGAAGGACTGGTTTGGAAGGAAAAGAAGAAGAGGAAAGAAGAAGAGAAAAAAAAAGTGAATGATAGACTAAAAACAAGAAAAATAGGATACAGAAGCGAGAAGCACATTCTAGGAGACAGAACAGGATGAGTGAAAGAGAATAGCTAGGAGAATTCACATTACCTTCCTCCCTCAACAAATCATGATGACAGAGTTGTTATGCTCCTGGTTCTCATCCAGACGTATAGCAAATATAAGTAGGGGGATTCCTAAAGCCATGTCATGCATATGTAGACTGTATCTTCTTTACCTCAACATATCTATAAGCACATATCCTTTTATATACAGTAGACAGTTAAAGTTGGTTAGAACATTTCATAGATCCTTTCACTTTCCTGAAAAATATGCAACAGGTCCCTACAGGGAAGAATATTTCACAATGCAACAATGATTGGGGGTGAAGACATGTAGAAGAGAGCCAATGAAAATTATTTCAAATAATTAAGAGTAATTATTTGAAAATGATTTCAAATAATTAAGGGTAAGTCCCATTATATGACTCAGAGAACACTCCAAATTCTCAGATTCCATCCTATACTGGCATGAGATTTCATTACAACATACCATCAGTGATACCAGATTTGCTCATGTACAGTTGCTGGTTTTCTTTCTATTTGTAAGCAAATGCATAGGATAAGAGTCTAATTTCTTTTGAAGAATATTTAGACCTTTCACTCAAAAATTTTCCAAACACATACAGTGTAGCTTTAGTTCCCATGTTTCAGAGTCACAGAATGTGACAGAATGTCACAGGCATTGCAAATGACCTCAAGAGATCATCTAGTCCAATCCCCCTATCAGAGTCCTCCTTCTTGCACTTTTTGAAGACTGGAGTGACATTTGCTTTCCTCCAGTCCTCAGGCACCTCTTCTGTTCCCCAGGACTTACCAAAGATAATGGAGAGTGGCCTAGCAATGACTTCCACCAGTTCTCTCTGCACCCTTGGGTGCATGCCATCAGGATACATGGATTTGTAATTGTCCAGATTGCCTAGCCCAGTCCTCATCAAGAAAGGCATAATCCTCCTTTATCCTGACTTCATCTGAGGTGTCAGGGGTATGATGCCCCTCAAGACAGTCTCCAGCTGTAAAGATAGAGACAAGGCATTCAGTAACTATGCCTTCTTTCAAAGAAGGCATTACATAACTATGTCTTCTTTGTAAATTCTGTCACCAGAGCATCAACCTCACTTATCATTGAGCCCACATTGCTTCTAGTGTAATTTTTACTTGTAGTGTATTTAAAAAAGCTTTTCTTTTGTTTTTGATCCTTCTTGCAAAACTTAATTCTACTGAGGCCTTTGCTTTTCTAGTTGCCTCCTCTTATATTCCTCCCATGTGGTCAGTCCCTATTTCTATGACCTGTAGACTCTCCTCTTCCCATTTGAGTTTTCCAGGAGTTTCCTGCTTAACCAGGCAGGTCTCCCGGGTCCCTTACTTGACTTCCTACCTGTTGGGGTGGTCTGATCTTGAGCTTGGAAGAAGCTGTACTTGAATGCTAAACAGCTATTTCTGGCCCCCTTACCTTCTAGTATACATGTCCCATGTCACCTAGCAATTACCTGAAAAGGCCAAGGTTTGCCCTATTAAAGTCCAGGGTTGTGATTCCACTTGCTGTCCTGCTCCTGCCACATGATATCCTGAATTTGACCATCTCATGGTCACTGCAACCAAGGCTGCCCTCAACCTTCACCACTTCAGCTAGAACCTCCTTGTTATTGAGGATAAGCTCCAGCAGCACTCCTCTCCTAGTTGACACCATTTGCACCAGTAAGTTGTCTCTAGCGCACTGGAGGTACCTCTTGGACTGTGGATGGCTGGCTGAGTGGGCCTTCTAGCAAATATCAGGGTATTTAAAATCCTCCCACAATAACCTAAAATCTTGAGTTCCCTGTAGAACGCCTCGCTGACTTACTCATCCTCATACAGTGGCCTGTAATACACCTCCACATCAGTATCACCCAGGCCAGCCTGTACCTTAATTCTCACCCACAAACTCTCAACTCTCTCCTCATCCACCCCTAGACAGCACTCAATACATTCCGGTTTAACTCTCACAGGAAGTGCAACTCCACCACCTTGCCTTGCTGGCTTGTCTTTTTTTGAGAATGACATAGCCATCTGTGTCCACATGCCATTCACATGAGCTGTCCCACCAAGTCTCTGTAATTGCCACCAGATCATAATCTCCTGTCTGCAAGCAGATTTCTAACTCTTCTTTATTCCCCAAGCAGTGTGCATTGCTGTACAGACATTTCAGGGAGCGAGCTGAGCATGCTTATAGCATTCTTGGCGGATGGGAGGCCTCCTGGTCTTCATGAATCATTGTCCCACTGCTGCAAGCCCAGCTATCACTTCTCCCTTCACATCTAGTTTTAAATCCTATCAATTATCAAGCTACAGATCTTCTTTTGGGTGTGTGCAAGTATTTCAGTGAGCACCCAGTTCTGGTCAAAAGGCCATGGAGTGGAGAGGATCAGACATGATAGAAATGTCCAACTCTTTGGCAAATGGCACAGACAATAAATGCATTGTGGTACTGTTGATCTTCTTTGATTGAAGTGAAGTGTTAATGGAAGAAATAACTTGGGACACTTACAGGAGATGAGTTATGTGGGGGTTTGGCTCTGTTTTGAGTGGATGTTTGCAAAGACATCCATAATTCCCTTCATATGTGATGTACTGAAAACATTTTTGGCTCCGTGATCTTACAACACCATTGTCACAGTTACGTGCCAAGCTGTGGAGAAGTAAGGAAAAAACATGTTAGACTTTAGGGTGCTCATTTGCAAAGTGTAAAGCATAAAAGCAACAGTGTCATTTCATCCGCTGCTTCACAAATGAAAATAATAGCTAAAATGTGCACCAAATTGACTAAACTAATCAGCCTCTCTTTTGATGGGGTTATTATGCAATCACTACACTTTCTTCCAGAACATTTATGAAATCACATATGATGCTATCCCGTTTTATAAGTATTAGTTAAGAAAATAGACTTTAATTCCACCACCCCTTTCCCTCACTTTCCAGTGTGTTATAATTAATAATGAACTTCAAAGTTGTTTTGTTTTTCAGAGTTTTAAAGTCAGAACTGGGGCTGCTCTTCCATCTTCTGTTCACTCCATATATTCTATAGGAAGAGAACTCGGTTTATAAAAATAGTGGCCTGTAAGTTGGATCCATTTTTGCCTTACTGTGTAACAATAGATGGTGAGACAGTCGAACAGGTTTTACAGAGAAGTTGTGGATATATTTAAACTAAATATCCAGTTCAAGGTCAGGCTGGATGGGACTTTGAACACCTTTGATTAGTGAAAGATGTCTATACCTATGACAGGGAATTTGGACTATGTAATCCTTAAAGCTGTCTTCCACCTAAAATCTTTCAGGGATTTTATAGTTCTATGATAATGAGACAATATAAGCAACAGCAATAATCAAAATTGTAGGAGCTACTGGTAACAGTTACACAGCTTTAATTGAATCAAGGTAGAATTTATTGTTTTCACCTTAGACTTTGTATAACGCATTATTTTCTGGCTGTTACAAAATAATTGCTAAAAGATGTTATAAGGCTGCTTCTACATACTTCCATGGAAAATGCACAGCCTTTTTTTCATAGTTCATGACAGACTTTCTATATGTAATCAATGACCTGTAGTCATTCATCACATGTTTTTAAGTGTATTTTTACAAGCAGTCTACACAAGTAATTACTAGTTGGACCACTACAATAGAATTTGATTGAGAAATAAAGATAGGTCCTTTAACTGAACCATACGGGTCTAAAATCTAGTACTAGCTCTGAGCATAAGGTGCTCTAGACAAGAGGTTTTACAACACTATTGCAAAGTAACCCAGTGGCACAACTGGTAAGACAAGAATTTAGCCAAAGAGCAAATTTTGGCATCTGCCCTTTTGTGTAAGCAAGCAGTGAACACAGCTGGTACGACTTGGCCAACAGTATAAACTAGGTTGTTTTGTGCCTGTTTTCAATTATTTTAAATGAAATGCATATACATTAGGAAAAAAAAAAGAAAGAAAGAAATTAGTACCTTCCAGTCCCACAGAAACCCATCTGCTGCCAAACTTCCCAGCATGTGGCACTGTATGCCCTCAATGCTGTTAGTTCTTTTTTCAGCAGCAGTGACTAAATGTTTCACTGCCACAGCTGCTTTTTGGCTCAGCTGCTGCTTGCTGGTTGTACTTCAATTTCTCTTTTCATTTTAGATTTCAGTGGCCCCTTTTCCCATTATACTGAGTAATACATGAGTCTGAATGATGTGTATAATGGGAAACTGATGTTATGTGTGCACTTTATTGACACAACTGACAAGAAAAGCCATAGCCTACATCTCTAAGTAGTGTAATTTATTGTTCACTATCCCTTGCTCACACACATATAATAGTAAATGAGAGAAAAAGGAAGACGTGTTATATTATTCTTCCCACAAGTACTTACAAACAAACAAACAAAAATCATTAAGCCTGAAAAAAGTATTTACATCTCTTACACTGCATGACTAAGACTAAAGAATAATGCCTAAAATTTTTCCACCAGACAGGGGGATGTATGAAGTCCCACTTTTTTTTCCATTACTTGATCAAAGTCTTGAAATTATCATATGTTCAGGGATATATGTCAGATGTTTTACTGGAGCTTTGTTTTTCTGCTCCACAAAAGCACTACTTGTCCATAGAATACAGTTCTAATATGAAATAAAATCCCATAAAATCCAATAATTAAATTAAATGCAGTGACAGAAGCATTGTCAGCATTGGCAGATAATCAGTAACGTGGTTTTAACTAGTCAGTCAAGCTGTAACAATTACAGTATGTTTTGCTATAGCTCTTAATATCCTCTTAAGATACCTTGCTATGTAAGATCATCAACAGTAAACAAATTATAGCTTTTCCAAAGAATCTCTGCTATAAATAAAATTATTGATGACATAAGGAGACCTAGTGACACAGCTGGCACACCCTGCATTCTAGAATCCCCATAATGAGTAACTGTAAAGCCTCAAGGAAACTATTTTCGCTTTCATTTGCAATATGCAAGAAACATGTATAGTCCTATTACTGTAGATTCCCTGATGGCTGGTGACTTTTGAGATAAAGTGAATTGTTTGCTCATTATTGGTTTTCCTTATATAAGCTATATGAGAAATCTCACTTTAACAGACCTAAGGCTGTGAGTTTGCATCTTACCAGTTGAATTCTCCATCTCTACTTTGCAGTCTCTCATTAATCACCTCCCAATTGCAGAGTGTACAGGATGGTAGCAGTAATTGTGGGCATGTGGTTACTACTCAATGTATTGTGCAGTGAAACAAGTTTTTGATAGGGTTAAATCATATCATCAGATGTTGTGGTAGGTAAGCTATAAACTTCATTAATGCAGAAACTTCATACAAAAATAATCTACACTGCTCTGAATTTACAAATTAAGATCATCTCTGAGGTGTGATATGTGTGTATGCATCTATATAGGAAATCAGATTATTCTTTGCATTTTTTCCCTACAAGTAATTTTTATTATTTTATATTTCCTTTGAGAATTTAGAAAACTGATGGATTACACCTATTCTGCTCTTCCTCCCACCTTATCTATGCTTTTGCCACTTTTATATATTATTATTACATTCACTTGGTTTATAAGCACAAAGGAACTTGTGGATAAGTATTCCAACCTGCATGAGTCATAGCATGGCCTACACTGTTCCTATACCTAATCCTAAAGCCTGTCATTGAACTAGAACATATATTGGCAAAAGGCACTTAATTTTGATAAAGATTTCAAGATTTCGGCTGTGAAGGATCCATTCATTATAAGGGGTGAGTAGAGACACTATGCAAAGATGTCTGGGGATTTGCATTTAAAATAGGAATAAAATCTCTTTTTTACAGTTGAAAGATTGAATTTGCTCTCCTGCTTCGGCATAATAACATTCAAACTGAATTTTCTATGTTCTTTGATTAGCAAAAGAGTCCATAGCTTCTGCATAGAAAACTGAAAGAATGTTTCCTTTGTGAAATTATTCTACTTTCCTCCGGTTTCTTTGAGCTTCTTTAAAATTGCAGCTAGTAAAAGGACCAGAATATTTTCCACATTCCCCTATTTCAGCACATTCTTCTGAAGTTATTCTACATTTTCAGTATGAAAATAGGGAAAGGTGATACTATTCTTTCCTCCTCCATCACACTCACACAATTTCTCACATTGCTGAAAAGCCATTAGAAAAGATACTAATAAATGTTAGGTGTTGGAATGATTACTTCATGAATTTTATGTCCTTCAAATGCTTTAATACAGAGTATTAAAGAACATAAGGTTCCTTACTGGCAAAATTTTAACAAAAAGTATAAGTTACCAAATTTTTATTAAAAAAAAAGAGTAATTTGAATTATTTTTATATGTTTTGCTCCAGATTCATCTGGGCAATTCATTCAACAGAAACTAAGTCTGGGGAACTGGTATATTGGAATTTTTCCTTAATTTATATATAAATGAATATAGAATTTCAACAGGTAAACATAGTTGTTCGTGTCCCAGTGAGGGTTGCTTTCAAATGGAAGGTGATGTAGTCAGCAAATTTCTCTATGTGACCATACTTTATTGCTCTGTCCTCCCAGGACCACAATATTAGCTAGCAGACTTATGACATTAAAATGTCATTGCAGTGACACTGGAATGCACAGGCCCTCATGACTCTCCTGGTTTCAACATCCTGCCAATCCATAATTTCAAGTGAAAAAGAGAGAAGCTTTCTTTATGATAGAGGACTTCCTTTGTTAAGAAGAATCACGAGTATTTACTCTGTCCTGGCAATGAAGAAAGGCATTATGAAGTCCCTTGGTAATATCACACTCAAATAAAGACATAAGTTTGCCATCCTAATCTTTAAGATACTAATAATTTTATTTAAAATCGACACACTTCAGCTCACTTGTTGAGTGCTATAGTAAGCATTCTGAGCTTAGCAAAACATTTGTACTAAATCCTCGATGTCCTCCACAGGCACTTTGCCTATACACATACCATCTTATCAGGAATATGAAGAGGGTAGAAGTTTAGAATTGCTTTGCTACAGGAGTTCTGCACCACAGCTAAAGACATAAATACATGTGTGATGTATTCAGATTAAGGTAAGAGTTCAGGAAAAGAACATGAAAGAACTGAAAATACAGCTGTTGGGACAGTTTGGTGACTTACACAAACTTAACTGATGTTGAAATCAAACAAACTGGGGTCATGTGTAGACATAAGGCAGCTATGATAGTGTTGGGTAGGTAACCTCAATTGTGGCAATTCTCTTTTTTAAACAAAATTTTAATTTCAATTTTTTTTTCTAGTGTAGGTAGGAATGTATAGACATATACTTTCTGGGATAAGGAATCATTCATAAGACATAAGAAGTGAAGACTTGTAGGGAGATCCTAGGCATTTCCATGTTTCCATATGAATAGGAACTGTACGGATACAATGGAGCTAAAGTAGATACAGGTGAAAGAAAGCACACAACAATGACACTCTAGAGATCACAAATCAGTTCCACTAAGAAATGAAGAAGGTAAAAATGGTAAGAGTGTTTTTTTCTATAATTTTTAGTTCCTTCTTAACACTCACAATTTCCAATTTCAGCTTCTCTCTCTTTTTCTACCCCATCTAGTTATAAGTATCCTTTTAAAGATACTGTTATGTTATCTTTATTAAAAGAGAAGCTTTTCTTAGTATTCAATTATTTGATGTTATTTCATTTTTTTTCTCTTGGAGAAGAAAATGTGCCACAAAGAGAAAACTGTGAAATAAGGTTGAAAACAATGAGATGGTGCAGAGAAGGATTTAAGATCATGCAAATGTAACGTGATCCACTTCATCTACATGTAAAAGCAAATCACTGCACCATGTTCATTTAGAAACTCAAAATTACTGAACACATAATTTTCATATATACTTTAATTAATATGTGCTTCCAAATTGAGAAGGTATGTCTGTGCTTGAAAACTCAACATTCCATTGCTCTTGGATCTAAATAGCAACATTTTCTAGACTGGTTTCCAGGGCTTTTTTTTTTTAGTAGGTTGGGGATTTTTCAATTTAACCAGGAAATACCTTAAATTACACTTTTTCAATACTTTCCTATGAAAACATTACCAAATTAACTGTTAAAAAATTCTAATGTGTATGCACAAAATTTTTCATTGTCATGAAATAATACACTGAAACATCTTACAAAAATTAAAAAAATCATTATAATTTAGTCTTTATTAGATTTTTGCCATTTCCATATGAAAACTAATAATTACATTTAAATTCAACTTAAGAGGGAAATTAAAATTCAAAAACACAAAAGGTCACAGCAACCTCATGCAGCTTTATGGGGTTAAGGGAGAGGGTTGGAAACCAGCCCAGAAGAGCAATATGTGAGTGCGTTGGTCAAGAGCCAGCTGAATATGCCCAGGTGGTTAAGAAAACTAATGGGCACCTTCATGTCCAGGTGGTTAAGAAAAAAAATGCTATCCTGGCTGTTATCATTCATAAAGTTTCCAGTAGAGATATAAAAGTGACTGTTCTGTACTGAGTGCTGGTGAGGTACCATCAACAGTACTGTGTTCAGTTTTGGACCCATCACTACAAGACAGACATTGAGACTGAGGAACATATTCAGAAAAGGACAATTAATCTGTCAAACATAAACCTTAAGAGGTGTCCCTGGGGGAATTTGGGCTGTTTAGTACAGAGAAAAGGAGGCTAAGGGAAGATCTGATTGCTCTCTACACCTTCGAGTGTAGTCAGGTAAGGATTAGTCTTGTCTCCCGAGCAACAAAGAATGAAAAGTTTCTTCACCAAAAGGGTTTTGAAAGATTGGACCAGACTGCCCAAAGAAGTGGTGAGATCATCATTCCTGGATGTATTTGAAAGATGTTTAGATATTGATTTAGAGGACATGGTCTGCTGGCAGTTTTGGCAGTTCCCTTTATGGTTGGACTCAAAGAACTTTCCCAACTAAAATGATTCTTTGATTTGATGATGATATCTTCTACATATTGCTCAAACTCAACTGCAATGTTTTGAACTAATTTCATGACTTTGAGAGAACTAAAACCAAGATCCTTTACTGGTTGTGACTATGTTGCTGCATTTTTTTTCATCTTTAGCATTTTCCTGCTTTGATAATTCAACAAGATAAGCCCAGTTTCACCTCTGATTTGTTAATGCAGAAGTAGATGAAAACTATGCTTTATTTCTCTTTCTGTCACAACTATGGCTGCTTTGTCAGGGTAATAGAAAAAGACATTTCACAACTCTCACTCATTTTATGATGTGACTATATTTTCGGTTCATTTCAGATGCCNAGCCCAGTTTCACCTCTGATTTGTTAATGCAGAAGTAGATGAAAACTATGCTTTATTTCTCTTTCTGTCACAACTGTGGCTGCTTTGTCAGGGTAATGGAAAAAGACATTTCACAACTCTCACATCATTTTATGATGTGACTGTATTTTCGGTTCATTTTAGATGCCTTTTAAAAATTTTTTAAAAATTTTCACTGGGCTTCATCTTGGGCTTGAGCTGCTTAGAGCTTAAGACATTACATTTTCCTAAAACTCTGTTACAAGTCTCAGATGATTTCTTGCTGTTATGCCTCTGTCTTCAGAATGATTTTTCCCGAATTGTTTGCTTTTTCTTTGGTTTTCTTTCGTTGTTGGGTTGGATTTTTTCAGTTTTTCTTTTGACAGCTCAAGCCTTTCAATTCATTGCTTTGTCACTCAGAACAATATTATGCACTTGCAAGCAGACCACATCTCCCACAGTGTAGAAAAAATAAAACCCCGAAACACTGAAATACTCATAGGATCATTTTTTGACTCATTTTCTCAGATGAGGTGAATCTGTATCTGTCTCTTTGTGGTAAGCCCTATAGGTGTTTTTCTTACTTTCATCCAGATATTGAATCTATAGCACACCCATGAATTTTGTTGAATACAGAGCTGGATCTGCTACTTCTATTTCTATTTTGTGTCATGGTGAAACAAGTGAGGTCTTTATCCTGTCATTTATTCTTCTCCAAGGGCTTCTTGTTGAAAGGACTTTTGAACAAGAGCCTCACCCAGATGAGAAAATGTGGCATAATCTTTGTTGTTCACTATTTTTATACAAGGGAAAGAAATACTGATGCAGGGGTGACCAAGCCCATTTCCAACATTGCAATAATGCAGTGACAGTCAGTGACACTCTGTGACAAGTTTCTGTTACATTAGTAGATACAACTGTCCTTATAAATGAAAAACATCTTGGTTTCTTCTTAGGCTCTAAAAGCAGAGGAATGACACCTGCCCGAATTGCCTTAACTTGCTAATCCTCTGAGACAAAGCAATTGCATGTGAATTGCTCATTAGAAATTATCTCTGGAAAGGTAAAAAATATGTCATCGGTATGTATAAGTACACAATGCTTCAGCTGATTATGTTCCTATGACTATCTATATCCCCTACCACTAAACAAGTTCAATTTATTTGCATAAATATTGCTCCAGGATCCTTGATAAAGATATATATTGACTATTATAATGTGGCAGTCCATTGTCCTATGCTGACATGTGTCTTTTACACCATATGCTTCTGAAGACATTTACCAATCAAGAACAAACTGTTCCTAGAATAGAATTCCCTGTAAAATCCTGCAAATCTGGTAGATAAATTTGAAAGCAGAATTCAATCTTCTGGAGCTGAGGCTAAACTTATTACTTCAATTCAGTCACCTCTGATGTAGAGTATGGGTAGCTCCTGATATTGGAACAGAAAAGGAATCCGTAGCCAGAATTCAGTCCATACTCTTTTTTCCGTGGCCTGACTCTGTTGCTGTCTCATTGTATTAATGTTGTCTCAGCTCCAGATAGCATCAGTGTCAGTTACATTCCCTTCAGTGAGCCACAAAAAACACCTACAGCATTTTGTGCACTCAACCTGGAGGCAATCTGCTAACACTCAAGTGCTCATTGAATGGAAAATGATGCAACAGTTGGCTAGCTGGAAACATTATACTATGCAATAAACAACATGCTTTTCTGCTGTCTCCTCTCTGATTCATCACAGACAGGCAGCCCTCAATGCATCTCATTCTGGGAAACAAGAGGGTTAAAAGTCAGGTAAGCATAAAAATTGCTGAGGATGAACGTAAACAGGTCTCTCTCAGGTTCCATTGCAATTGATGGCCCAGAGATCATGACTCTACCAAAAGAGGGAGCATTATTATTGCTGTTTTATCTTTTTCCTTCTCAAATTGCCTGCATACTTGGATATTTCTTGAAATGTCTTGAAATATAAATGCCTGCTGCTTTGTTGAGTTTTGTTTGTTTGTTTTTCATAAAAAAGGAAAACAAAAATTTAAAAACACAACAATGGCTAAATTTTTTTCCAGATTATTCTTTTATTCTGTTTTATGTGCTTGTACAAAAACTATCATAAAAATTCTCCTTATCCCATTCTTGAGTGATCCAAATAAAGCCAGTGCAACAACGAAGGCCAAACAATTAACAGACTGCCAATTTTTAAGGAAATTTTATTTTACGTCAACTTCAAAAAAAAAATGAATATAGTTCTATTATCAAGAGGATTCCTGTTACTCAGTGAGGATCATGTTATCCATTAATCTTTCTATTTCTTTATGGTGCCACATTTAGTATGAAAAAGACTAAGTTTTGACACTTTTTTGTAAGTTATATCAACAATACTATCTTCTGGCTTGCTCTAGTTTTGTAGATATTAATAATTGTCCTGTTCGAGCATGTTCAGATTTCCTGTACAGTTATGAGTCCTACCATTATGACAAATAAAAAAGGTCATAGCTAGGAAATATAAGACAAGAATAGGTATTTTTTGCTTGTACAGTTCAGTAACTCCAGATTTCTTCATCCTTGTAACATTCCTTTTACAGGCGCCGCCTTTGCTCAGAAAATGTCTGGGAACAGTTCAGCCCTGTATTATGAGCTTTGACAACTTATCTCTGTTTTTGTTCTCTTTCCATTCAACAAAAAGCACGATTTAAGTATTTTTAATTATACTAGGGCTTGCTCGGGTGAAAAATACAGAGTAGAGAAGTACAATGTAGGGAGCACAGCTACTTCTGAGCATTAAGTACTTCAGCCTTTTCCTCATCCTTGTCACTCTTCCCACCAACAGGGGTGTTGGATGAGATGACTCTTGAAGGTTCCTTCCAACACTATGATTGTATGATTTCTCATGTGTAGGCTTTGAAGATGAAGGCCAGGTCACAATGCACATGAGCCATAAGAAAGACGCATATCTGAAGGCAAATGTGGTCTTACAAAAGTCAAGTTATTGTTGCATTCTGTCTGAAATATGCTGGAATTGTGTCTTGAAACAAATGCCTGCCTGAGCATTACAAAAGTGGCCTTATAACCCCATATTGTGGAGAGAAGCTGTTGTGGATGCTCTCTCTTTGAAGGTGTATAAAGCCAGGCTGTTCATCTAGTGAGAGGTGTCTCTGCCCATGGCAGGGTGTTTGAAACTAGATGATCCTTAAGGTTCTTTCCTACCCAAAACATTCTATGATTCTATGTTTAGTCATAACAGAAACCAGCAGACACACATACTGTCGCAGAATGGTCATAAGCCTTAAAATAATGCTAACATTTGTATTGCTGCCAATAGTAAGATTTTGACAACTACAACAACATATTTTAACTAGTGAGACAAATTCAATTGTATGACTGTACAGCATTTCAAGTATGTAAATATTTCAAGACTAAAATGTTGTGTTGCTGGAACATATTTTTGTACAATTAATTGGTTTGAGGTTCTGCTCAACTGAAAATCTCATATTTTTAGTTGAATAAGTGCTGTCACAAGGCTGTGTATCTTAAATGATAGATACCCAAAACAGACAGGAAATGTTATATTGTTATATGTTATATGCTCTTCATAGAATTTAATTGCTGCTTGTTACTGTGGGACAGTTAAAAAGAAGCTAACTTTCACCATATGTAGTTTCTTGTTGTAAAAAAAAATAATACAGTAAACTGTAGTATAAACCTTTTTCTCCCTTAAAAATGCAAAATTAATTTGCATTGTATAAATAAAAATAGAGAGAATGAACTAGGATCTTAGGATAACTTAGTCAATAAAGAAATAGTTTATCATCATTTTCACTGCATGTACGTGGACCACAGTCTTAAATCTAGTCTTCCTTTGGTTTTTAGTCATTCATGAGAAAACTCACCCTAGCTGCTCTCCTGTGTTATTAATAATCTACTAGCTGTTCTTTACCAAACTGGAAACAATTCCTTTCTGGGGCACATCAGTTTCTTCACCCTAAAGTGCACCTAAATGAATACACGTCACTAGAGTAGATTGTTCCCTTGCCTATAGTGCTGTAAAATAAGTCTGTGTAAATCAGGTTCTCAGAAGTAGTCTTCACACTGTCCCTATCGCCTTCCATTTCCCACCAAC
>VZTY01012134.1:67506-119158 GCA_013400935.1 Turnix velox | reverse complement strand
AAAAAAAAAATCACAGGTTCATCTCAAGCAGATTCCTAGACAAAGGTAATTTTATTCTGATTTTTGCTCTGTTCAAGATCTTTGGACCTTTCTCCTGAAGGCAAAAGTGATCTGTTACCTCTTGTCCTTGTTGCAGCACCACAGAAAAGCACATGCTATTTCGGTCCATTCACTTTTAGCTTTGTTATTGTCTTCTTTTTTTTTTAATCCCAAAAATTTAAGTTATCTCACATTTGACAATAGAATCTATGATACAGTGACACAAGTATGAAAAAGTTTTTCTTTCTGGTCTCAATAAACAAAGCTGGAAATAATGAACACACAATGGTTCAAAATAATGAGATGTAAAATATACAGATGCATGAGGGGAAAACAGTTTGCCCAGCAGAAAAAAACTAAACCCACCACGTTGAATACAGCTCGATCTCTCTAAACATTTCTGGGTGTGAATTTGTATGAGGATTACATGATTACATCATAGAAAAGATAGTTTAGAACACTAAGAGTTTCCTGAACACCATACACCACAAACTGAGCCATAGAAGAACAGTCATTTTTGATCAGAAAAGTTTCCTATTCAGTCCAGAATTCTGTATACAAAAAGAGCAGCACTGTAGTTTCAGAGATGAAAAGTATTTAATACGTAGTTCTAAAATGTTTAACAGGTAGATCCTGGCTTCCACTCAGAAGGAAGAGGGCTTATACTGGGACTAGTTGGACAATCAGATTTCTAGCAAAGACAGCAGAGAAAAAATGTGTAAATTTGAGATAAAACATACTTCTTGGTAATTAATGCATTTGGGCAGGCCCCCATGAGGAATGGAAATGCAATTATCTCCATTTTACAGATAGAAGCTGAAGAACAAAAAAAAAGTGACTTCCTCAAGGTCACACAAGATCCTTGCAGCAATGGTGAATTCAGCCTTTGGTGCCAGATTCCCCTGAAGTCAGACTACCATTTGACTGAATTTCCTAGATGTATTTCCAAGGAGGTGAAAAGAAACTAGCAAGCAAACAATCAATCAAAAATAACAAACAAACAAAGATGAAGACTTTGTACTGACAGAGTAATTATTTAGAGCAGTCTATTAGGTGCCTGTACTGCTGTCCAAAACATCACAGCGGACAGCCCAATTAATTTTATGAAGCTTGCACAGTACAGATGCACCTAAAGACACCTATTTTCAGTACACAAATCCCACGAGATTGCGTGCACAGGTTCTGTAAGTCAAAAGGCTTTTCCAGATGTGCCAACCTTTCTTACAATATACTTATCAACAGTGCAGCACATACACATATGCTGGAAGCTCTTGATTCTTTGTACACTCATCATGCTGTCAGTTTCTGCATGTGCCTTACTGCTTACTAGGGTACAATCTCATAGCATGCATGCAGTAGATTGTATCCCTTTAACTTATTATAGTATCTAGTTAATATATGAAACTCAGGTGAAAATATAGAATCCCTTCTCTATATCACATGGATCCAAAATATTCCATGGGGGGAAAGGAGGGGAAGGAGATAAAACGAGTAATGAAATCTAAATGATGTCCATTTAACAGAGACACTCTTTCTTACTTTTGAGAATAGAGCCCCAAAGAGTGACCATGTAATCCTGCTCACAGGCACACCTCTTACATGTGAACCTACAGGATAGATGAAAGCCCAGGAATTTCTATGGAGTTTATAAAACTTTTTTCTTAATTTTGCCCAAGTCTCCATTATTCTAAGCATTAATATTTTTTAATTCACCTTTTCATAAATGCTTATAATAATCTTTTATTTTTCATAAATCTCACACATTTATAGTGTTTCTGATCTCTCATTTTTGAGTTTGGTCTCATCAATTAACCTGTCATAAATGACGCCTGTACAACCAGTAAGAATAAGATGGAAGAAGAAGCCGTGAAGAACAATTACTTCTCTCCAGAAAATTTGTTAGATATGGCTTAAAATATACACTGATCTAAATATAAACACAGAAGCTACTTGATTAGAGCAAAAAGCTTACTCATATTTTGAAAGGGAATAAATAAATAAATCAGTATAACCATCTGTGCCATGTATATCAGTGAGATCTGAGCAGATAATTCTTCAAAGCTCTTCATGATATTCAACTGCCAGATCTGCAACACTTGGCTGGACTTGAACCAAGAGGGTTATATATAAATTCATAAAAATCAGTAAAGAGAAGGGGTATTTTGCCAGAATGAAATAGCTCTGAGACTAGAAGCACACACTGTTAAATAGGTTTCAAGAGCTATTGCCACTAAGGAGAAATCTGCCCATAGGACTAGCATACTCAGTGAGTGAAGTCTCCCTGGGGAGTTTAGTTTTTCCCTCTTATCTGCAAGACATCTCCTCTACAAAATGTTGGTGATGCAGAAATCCTGCAAGAAAATAGTTATTGGTTTAATGCAGTGATTTCCACACTAAGGAATTCAAAAGGGCGTTAAGACCCTTTCACTGACACTGTTGCAGCCTCTGCTTGCTGTGGGAAACTATAGAAAGAACATCTGTCTAATAATGTCTGATATGTAGTCTCATGAAATCTGAAGCATCATGTAATAGGATGTTATATGTTGAGAAACATGTGTGTACCACTGCAAGAATTTAATGAACAAAAACCTTGGAGGGGGAACACACATTTGCTTTGTAAAACATCACAAGATGTCAAATAGTTAGGATGCAGTCCAGAAGATATTTAATTTGGGCTTCGAAAATGCACAAATCCTGTTCTGCAAAGGATGGCATGGGACTTAACAGGTAGCCACAAGAAAGAAACAATTCTCAGAAAAGATAATCATTCAAATTTTCGAATCATAGAATAGTTCAGGTTGGAAGGGACCTTAAAGATCATCGAGTTCCAACCCCCCTGCCATAGCCAGGGACACTTCCCAATACATCAGGCTGCTCAGTGCCTTGTCCAGCCTGGCCTTAAANNNCCTTTCTGTAGTTCCCTTTCAGCTGCTCTGAAGTCCACTCTGAGCTTTCTCTTCACCAGGCTGAACAACCCCAACTCCTTTAGCCTGTCTTCATAAGGCAGTTGCTCCAGCCCTGTGATCATCTTTGTGGCCTTCCTCTGTACCCGCTCCAATGTCCTTCTTATGTTGAGGAGTCCAGAACTGGACACAATACTCCAGGTCTTCCTTCCACCTCAACATATTTGATGATCTACCTCCCAAACACAGTCATGACTTACTTCCAGACCTCCTGATAACTTAGCACTACCCATCCATTTAGCCTCCTGCTACCAGCACCGGGCTGAGCAGTTCTGCAGACTATGAGGCCACTCCATGACCACTGTGTCTAGCATTTCAGATCCTCCAGCATCCTACCAGTCTCAAGAATTGTTGCAGCTTTTCCCAATGATAAGGCAGCTAACACCTCTGCAACCCTTCAAACTACATCTGTATCAATACACTGCAAGCCTTCAGTCAAAGTATTTTCCAACTATTCAACTTGCTGGGGATTTTGTTGGATTTTTTTTTTTTTTTTTTTTTTTACGAGTATTTACGAGTCCACTATAACACACTGTAGTTTAGTACTGATGAAAAAAGCTAAAACAAAATAAACCAACAAAGCAGTAAACCAAAACTAACCAATCCAAAAGCCCAAAACATCTGTTTTTTTCAGATTTTTATCTCATGTTTAATTTTGATCTGTAACTAGTTAGGAAAACTTTGGTAAAACATTTTGCATTATGCACCTTTCTACTTCTGTTTTCTTACTTACATGTTTAATTTTCAAAGTAAAAACTTAACTTTTTCAAGGGTAGAGGTCTTTCTCTACATTTTTAAAATGTACATTTTTTTGCGAGTGGACTTGAAAAGTAAACTTAAACAAATAATTGTGTACAGGAAAATGTACTAGTTTTACTTTAGCTGTAGTAAGGGCAGAATATTTGCAGAGGAATTTTTGATATTTTTACAGTTAAAGTTTTGTTGAGTACCCTCAATAATGAAAAATAATGAATCCTCAAAATACCTGTAGGAAGAAAAAAAGAATTTCCTATAATCCTATTACTATAATGGACACCTCAAAAAAAATCCTTCAGTAACAGGACAGTAGATGACATAAATTAGGCAAAATTTCTTAATTGTTATTATCATAATTTTTATTATAGCCATTTTATATTACACATACAAAAACTTTTTGGTGGTTTTAGAGCACTTGACCAATCAAGGGGAGTCATAGCTCAGCTGAAGACTAAACTGCATGCTTATAGCCTGGGTGTACTAAAGATGCGAGGGCATTTTGCTATTGGGATNAACCAATCCAAAAGCCCAAAACATCTGTTTTTTTCAGATTTTTATCTCATGTTTAATTTTGATCTGTAACTAGTTAGGAAAACTTTGGTAAAACATTTTGTATTATGCACCTTTCTACTTCTGTAGATGCAAGGGCATTTGGCTATTGGGAAGGTATTAATGCTTTACTATTTAACTCAAAACCAAAAATAATTTCCTCTTATATTATCTATTTTTTAAACAGTCCCCAGTATTGACAATAGAAAGGTCTATTATTCATCCAAACTTTCTGCAGCATTGCTCTGGACCATGTGAAGATCATTAATGCGCTAATCACAAAAGGAATGAGAGAAATTTGCAGAAATTTATTAGCAGTTAATGCAAAGTGAGAATCCAGGCTGTCATTTTTAAATAGGAACAAAAAATGCCTAATATGCATAACCTCTTATATCATACAGGGAAAATAGCACGAGTGACCAGACTGGCTACCATCCAGTAGCATAAAAGTATCACTCTTGGCAGGTGAATTCACTTATGCTGGATATGTCACACATCTTGCTGATGGATTGTAGAAAACTATTGCTGCAGTGTCAGAGGTAACTTGTTTCATCTTTGTTAAGGTCAAGGTTGGTTCAAGCTCCATATGGCTCAGGACCTGGCTCAAAGCCTGGTGAAGTTAATATAACCATTTCCCTTGACTTTGATAGGTTTTGAATCAGGCAGTGTAGATAGAAGTAGTTGCTGGAATTCAATTGCAAAAGAAAATGAGAGTAGAGAAATGAACAAATTTGTGAAAATCAGAACAACCTACACTCAATCCAGCTACAGACAAGTTTTTCCATTTGTCAAATGAAGATTCTGAACTTTGGATCAACAGTAAATGATGAAAATACTCAGCAAACTCCAATTGCTATCAGAAACATATTTTAAACTAGATTTTATGTCTTCTATTGAATTCTCAAAAGACAGTGACTACCCTATTAAAAGAAACAAAATCAAATTATGATAACACATAATGAGATATCCTCCACCAAGTCCAGAAATGTATACATGTTCCCAGATTTACTCAAGGTTGAATTCACTTTTACTGTTCATTTCAAAGCAGCAGGAAAGTTTATTCACAGAATGTACTTAGGGAAGAGGCTGAATGTGGACTTCTCTACTGAAGTTTCATGGAGTTTAAGTGTCATTGCTTCAGTGAGAAAAATGCCATACTTGTGTGAGGATAACAGTATATTTCATCTGTAAAGACATATGCTATGTCAATAAGACACCTTAAAGCAGAGTAGTGAGCCAAGGAGCCTTATGGAAAATTAGTTTGCTTTTTTTTCTCACAAGGTATTTCAGTCGCTGATAAGTAGAGAATATAATGAGAAGAAATACTCAAAGGTAGGGACAGAAGTGGGGAGAAACAAAATTCAAAGTGTATGCTTATAGTAATTTGATTTTTGTAGGCAATTTTATTGTATTAATTCAGGGTTTTAATGGATGTATGAACTAGTTCTTGATCCAAGTTTTTTCTCAATATCATATTAAACAATATAAAAATCTTTGCTAAATCAATAATCTCAGCTTTATCATTCCAAAACAGTTCCATTCAGCAAAGGACTGGGGACTGTCTTTAAACTTCTTCCTGCCTCTTTGCAATAGAACACGCTCATCCAGAATATTAGATACCGTGGTAGAGAATTATTATAGCAATTATATTTTCCCAGACATGTAAAATCCTTGTCATGGTTTATGATATACTCATTCTAATCCACAAAATCAATCAACCTATCAAAACATAACCAAACTGAACCCAACAACAAGAAAAAAAATAACCTTTAAAATGAAGAATCATAAAGACGTCCCATATAAAACAGTATTTTCCTTAAAAGCTGTATTAACTCTTTAATTTTTTGTATTTGCTCAAAGCTGCTTATAAATGAATGTTCTCATTTATGACTGTATGTGAGTAACCATCCATCTTCAGCTTTGTAGTTCCCATTAAAAAAGAAAAATAAGTAACAGAAGTTCAAAATTCTACAAAATGGTTTAGAAAAAAATATAATGTACTTACCTCTATGTTACACTATGTATTATTTCCAATATGGAAGCACTCCCTGTAGCTACCCTAACTACCCTTCTTCTTTCCTGTTTTCTTACCCTTCTCTCCTTGGAGAAACAGGGAAGTATTAGAATTTTCATTAATAGTGGCAGCAAGTAGTAACTCTTCTTATTTCATATGTAGAACACATGGTGAGAATAAAAAAATTTCACCCAGATTCATGACAGCTGGTAACATGCTTGGGCAAAAATCTAAATCCATGGAGCTCAAAGAGAACAAAAATATGTCCTTATAGTGTGAATACTACTTCTCAAATTAAAAATCTGGCGCGCCTTAGTCAAAGAACTGCTATTTGAGTATCAACATGTATCAGAAACATAGTATCTTAAGGAACTATTAGTTTAATACTAAGAAATGCCCTTAATGTACTAGTCATGTGGGAAAAGTAAACTGTGCTTCATTGAATAATCAAGGCAAGTTTTCTGGAGAAGACTATGTACTCTTGACATTTCCAATGTATATTCAATATGTGCAACAAGATTTAGTGTCTATTTATTAGTTTCTCAGCACAAGAGATCCCTGTGGCTGCCAAACCTGAATCATTACCCTCATTTTTCATGATACAATTAGTACAGAAATGGTGACTACCTGGATGTTTTCCTGGACATGAAGTGTTCTAAGTAAGTACAACTAGATCACCATTATTGCATCATTGACTGATTATCAATATGATTAATGTCTCCTCTTTATTTTCATTCCCTGTGCTGAAACAATGCATATGTCATTGAGTAATTATGACTAGTGCCTGCTTATGAATTATGCCCTTGACAAGCTTGTACCTTTGTCAATGCTATACTAGCTTTACTCAGATCCTTAAAATCTTTCCCTCAAAACCAAATAAATTAACAATCGATATTTAACCAAACTCAGGTTCAAAAACTGAGAATATTCTGTGTATGTTCTGCCATATGCCCTTGTCACTAGCATTCTCCTTGACTATTATATTTGTCCCTCAAAGAATGTCCAAGGCATGTACATACTGCATTTTGGATTTACTTAAAAACTGGATATATTTAAAGACTTTCAGATGGAATGATGATTCTTTGATGTAAATGTTGTCTACATACTTGTATCTGACTAAAGTTGTGAATCAAACAATTGGTTTTTATCCTGTCCAAGCCATGGAGAATGCTGTGGGAAAATACCTCAAAGATTTTACTAAAGGTTGGGCAAAGAAATCAGTCTTTTCCTTCAGAGAGGTGGTGGTGGAGGCCCCATCCCTGGAGACACTCAAGGCCAGGCTTGATGCAGCTCTGAGCAGTGTGATCTAGTGCAAGATCTCCCTGCTCACTACAAGAGGTTGGACTAGATGTTGGACTAGAGGTTGGACTAGATGACCCTTGAATATCCCTTCCAACCCAATGATTCTATGATTTCTCATGTGTAAGAACCCATGGTGGATCAGTTAATGAAGAATTGAAGACTGTGGGAAGGAGTGTCTGACTGGAGAAATTTGTGGAGGACTATCTCCCACAGGAAGGACCTCACACTGCAGAAGGTAAAAGCATGAGGAGTGCCTCTAAGGGAGGAATGAGCAATGGAGACTGTGATGTACTGACCACAACTCTCACTTCCCATCTCCCTGCACTGATAGGATGGAATAGCCTTGGGTCAAAAAATCAGGAGTGAAATTTAGTCCAGGAAAAAGGGAGGAGTGGATGGAAGGTATTTTCAAGTATGACTTTTATTTCTCATTATCGTATTCTGACTTCTAATTGGCAATAAATTAAATTAATCTCCTGGAGTCAATCCTATTTTGCCTGTGGCAGTAATTACTAAATGATCTCTACCTGTCCTAATCTCAATCTATGAGCCTTTTGTACATTTTCTTTCTCCTGCCCAGGTGAGGAAAGGAGTGATAGAATGGCTTTGGTAAGCACCTAGTATTCATTCAGGGCCAAGTCCCTACAACTCCTCTGACAATGGATCACTTAGACCAGATCCAAATGATTTAATGGGCCCATGTATTGTTAGAAACCACTGCCATGTATAGCTTGGTAACTCAGCCTGATGTATCTGAGTTCAAAAGCCAGCAAAACATAAACACATCTTAAGAAGCAGGTTATTATGTGGCAGTGGGTTTGGCCCTCCATTAGAACATTGCTTTGACTCCTGTAAAATATATACATTGCAAACTCATGCTCTGAGAAATATTGAAACTAGTACAGTGTACACTTCTGGAAACTTGGTATTTTCATCACATGCCATCTAAGTTAATACACTGCACTGTTTACACTCACCCACTACAATATATTTTGAAACTATTACCTTGCTCTGAGTCATTTGTGTCATAATGTTCTCCATAGGTGCCCATAAAATGAAAATGTAACCCACTTTTATTGGTGGCACTGCATCTTAATTGAAAATATTAAAGGCTATTGCTCTCCTATTACTTTTTTTCCTTTTTATTTTTTTTTCCCCATCCCTTCTCCCTCAATTTAATTGGTTAATCATATGATTTTTTTTAATAGAATAATCATGAAAGAAAACATGAAGCTAATTTAAATTCAAAATGGATTTGGTGATATTTAAGTGATTATCCCAATGCAGAGGGTGCATGAGGCAATAAACATCTGCTACATTCATGACCATTGGCCTCACTGGTTATGAGCTTGGGAAATATTTATTTTCAGGAGACATGCTTCACTTTGGATTATAATGTATATTATCCCCCTTCTCTTACAGTTATTTCCCCCCTTGTAAATTTTAAAACTTATCTTCAGGGTTCATGGTTTTGTTCTCCCCTTCTCACTGTCTCACTGTCTCACATTAACAGCAAAGTGAAACTCAGACAAATGTAGAACTTTTTCACAGGAGTGTTTCAGGGATGGGTAGCTTATCTGTTTCCTTACTTATAAACTGTGTGCAGTACACAAGGTTTATGACCTTAAAAAGTGAATCAGAGTTCTATATAGTAGATGGTTAATTGTTCAACTTCATTCCATTGTATCAGTTGTATGTAATCACCAAGATAGGTTGTAACCTTGCCCTTTTCTCTTTTTCTCATGCACAGTTAGGACTAAGAGTGAAATTGGAAAGTTAGCTGTATTTGGAAGTGACCAGTAGCTTTCTAGTTCTGTCCTACTTATTGATGGAAGCAGAAGAGAACTATAAAGTAGACTACATTTTGATATATTTGTAGAAGAATTTAAATAAGGAAACAAGGCAGGTGCAGACAGAAATGACCTCCAGAAGCTGAGGCAAACCAGGGTTTGTAGTTAAGAGGCAATATCAATTATTTGGGCAACTTCTGCAGTTGGATATGAAAATACTTGATATCTGAAACATTGCAAACACAATCAGTTTTAAAACTTAAAATATTTTTCAGGTTCTTCTCTGTGTGTTCTGTAGTTGAAGGAAGTCTGTGCTACTTTTGATGTATTCTCTGTAATGCTATTGAGATACCATTGTGACAGCAAGGTGTTGGTTAGGACATAGTGACACAGGAAGTGTTGCAGGGGCTATATCCTTAAGTATGCAATGCTTTCATCTGTTGTAAGTAATGTATATTCAGAAATGCAAAGGTCTGGAGAAAAAACCACAATTATCCAGTTTCTACACAGTCCATGGAGAATACTATGCTGTTTTCTGTCAAATTCCCTGTCTTCCAAATTTTCTGTCAACCTGATAACACTTAGTTATCCTTGTATACAATCCCAGCCAAGAATCAATGATGTTTCTGTGCTTTCTCTATTTTAATGCTTCCTATATATTTTATAGTCAGGATGCATGCAGCATTAAATGTACATAATTAAGATTTCTTAATTTTTCATCCCTGGGAAGGCATTTCATTAACCTATATACTTCAGAGTAAATTTTTCAAGTGAAGAGTCTTCAAGTGCCCAGAAATAAGTCAATATTCTTTTTCCCATAGGTAGGAAAATGAATGGGGGACTATGGTAAATTTAACTGAGTAAATCCAGAAAACACTATGATCCTTGAATCATAAAATGTATTGAGTAGGACCTTCAATAGTCATCAAGTCCAACCCCCTTGCAGTGAGCAGGGACATCCTGCACTAGATCAGGCTGCTCAGAACAACATCAAGCCCCATCTGAATGTCCCCAACACCTCTCTGGGTAACATGTTCCAGTATCTCATCATGCCCAAAGTGAAGAGCTTTTTCACAATGCCTAATCTAAATCTGCTCTGCTCTACCTGAAAAACACTGCCACTCTATGCCTTGGCAAACAGTTCTTCCCTAGCTTTAATTTAATCAATATCTGACAGATTTGTCATAATACTTATTCAAGTGAATGCATTTCATTTAAAGTCATATGTAAAAGCCTGGTAAAAGTTGATACACTTAAAGAATCACTCAAAACATATTTAGTGAGCAATTCTGGGTCAAGGTCCAGGATTTCTGGATCTCATTATTAATGGGTTTCCTAAACGATTGGTTATTAAAGATGAGTTGGATACAAAGATTGTAATAGTGAAAACCTTGGGCCGCCACAGAGAGATTTAAAAAATGTGTCTAAACTTGAATCTGAACTTCTTAAGCAACATGATATCTGTGGAATTCAGGTTTCTAGTATTGGAGCAATTAAAAAAATGAAAGTAATAATTCTTCTTAATTGTTTATTAAATTTGTATGCTTGTTTTGTTTGTTTTTTTTTTTGTTTTGTTTTTTCTAAAGAAATAAGTATAAGCATAACAAACAAAGAAGTAATTATTTTTTCAAACACTGTATATCAAATAGATGAATTTACAAATTCAGGAAATTTTAAAATTTATTTTTCAACTGATTTATTAGTTTAGGATTGCCTAAACTGAAAAATATTCTTAAGGTGTCATTGTAATGTTTACTATCATTTACTGTTTCTATGCTCAAATTATGTTAAATTTAAAAAAACCCAACCAATCTAGAAATGAGAGTTTAATCTATTGACAATGTTGTAGATGGACTGATCAATAAGGGGAGGGACACGACACAATGCGTTTGGGATTTTGCATGAAAGTTGTGATCTAGATTCTCCCTCAAAAAAAAAAAAAAGATGCAGATAATTACTCTAGATGAAAGAAGTATTATCATATGCAATTTTTAGACTAGGATACCAATCACAAAGGCAAAGATCACATCCTTTAAAGTGGCAAGAAACACTGGAGACAAATATAAATTATGCAATTTGCCTCCAGATTAAGTTTGAAATATGAAGTTTTCCAGCTTGGGAATGTCATGGTTTTGGCCAGGTTGGGCAATGACCAGACATATATCATCTCTTGCTCCATGGAGGCAAAGAGGAGAGATAAAGGGAGTCAGACATTCAGAAAAAATTGAAAAAATGCACTACTTTAATGAAATACAGATTAAAAAATGGGAAAAAAATAGATTCAGTGTATACAAATGTGTACAAAACTGTGTCATTGTCTCCAGATATCACCAGCAGACTCTAAGAAAGTTCCAGACTAGACTCAGTGATGGGTGGGAACTGGTTTTAGGAACCCAAGATCCAGAATCAAGGGTAGGGAAGCTAACAGACATAGAAAGGAGACATTGAAAAAGCCAAGCCACTGAATTGGAATCCAAAACTTTTGATATCTCAGCTTTTATACTGAACTTGAAAGATGGAATAGAACATCCTATTGATAAGTTTTGCATTATCTGATATGTCCAAGTGTCCCCACAGGTGAGACTTCTCTATGAGATAAAACAACCTGATCAGCTGACCCTGTTGCCACATTACTAAGGATGAGTAAAAGCCTTTCTCACTGTACAGCAAATTATATCTCCTCAGCTCCAAACTAGGACAGCGGGGAAATCACTTTCTACCACTCTGTGTCTGTTTTACATGACACTTATCCAAAAGATTTTCAGTACACATAAAATATCATTATGCTATATGACCATAGGTTTAATAAACATACACACTGAGCCAAAGACTGGTGCTGTGACATGGATTTAGTTAGAAATTTTCCTATTTTTGTTACTCTTTTATTTATTAATATTGCTTTTGATATTGCTTTTAGGAGGACAAAACTTCTCAGGGCAGAATATCTTTGCATATAAACTGAAGAGCAATTATTTTGCCCCACAAATTTCCAACAGGCTAAAACAGAATGTATGTTCGCAAAAGGGAAAAAGCAAATAAAAATGGCATTTTACTTGTGCTTACATGTGGCTCATGCAAACCTGAACTATACCTCCAGGGCATAGCTCAAGATTTGATATTAAAGTGTTTCATTTGCAACCAATTATGCTCAGGATTAGATTCTTCTGCTGCTTCACTTAACAGTACAGTGCCTTGATTTCAACCAACCTGATATAGGTTGGTTAGGGTTTTTTTTCCTCTCCTCTCTCTTTTTCTTCACTTTTTCTGTCCCTTAGAACCATCTCTGCCTTCATCAAAACAATTTCATTTGTACTTATGAAAGCATTACAGCCGGTAAGCGGAGAATATAGAATAAGCTTAACCATTGTAGCCTTTTTCCCATCTGAATATCACGAATCTTGTATCTCACCATGCTGTAAGGTCTCTGATTACATCAACCTCTCCAAATTATGCTGAAATGGAGGCCATTCAATTTGCTACAATCAGTAACTTTCGAAAGAGCCCTGCATAATTGATTTCACAGTAATATAGGCATAGGTGAATGAGTTCCTCAGCCTCGTTTATACAATGTTTCCTTTCATTCCAAAGTGCACTATTCAATAGAAATCAGATTTTTTTCCCAACAGTTGGCAGGTAAGGCTTTTGGCATATACAAAGTTGTAAGAGAGAGAGAGAGTAAAAAAGTAAGGAGGGAGAAAAAAATTGTGTGGAAACTTGAAAACTGAAAGTAATGCCCTGGATGAAACACTAAATGGAGACAAGCCTTAGGTGAAACAACTACTCTTTTCTGAGTCTGATGAGTTTGAGAGACTAAGGATTCACACAGGGTACAAAAACCTGCTGAAAATTAAATGTGGCCCTCAGTGCAATAGAGGAGATAGGAAGGGGGAAGAAAGAATGGATTTCAACATTAGCCATTTATCTAAAGTTGAAAATATTTGACTGGGCTCATGAGCTGAAGAGACTAAGCACATCTGATTGGTGTTAGAGTTAGGGAATTTCCAAGTCTGGAAGCTGAGGAAATATTGCACCCATGAACAATTGAAGGTCTTAACCCTAGCCCATTAGATCATCTCTGCTGATTTCTACCCATGCAGAGAACCCATCACACTGGCTGATGCTCATTAGACCAACATTTTTAGATCCAAGGGGTTAAAAGGAATGCTTTCAGTTGTGAGAAACTCATTTTAGACAGGCCAAATCACTTCTTTAGGCAGTTTCTCTCTCTACACTGATTCCAGGAGAAACATTTCTAACTTTGTCAGACTAAGCCCAGAGTTTTGTATATGTGAATTTAAACAGAAAGATCATGTTCATGAGGCTGATGTACATAAATCATTTGTGGCAGGGTAGCCTCAAAGGCAAACTTTTCTCTCCCCTCTCTCTTCAATCTCACCTCTTGCTGCAGTTTTATCTGTTAGGGTCTTCCTCTCCAAGAGTTCAGAGACAAGCTACAGGATATATTCTGCTCATGAGAGGTATCTACATAGTTGTATGTAGTTTTGTGTGGGTGCATGAAATCTCTGCAAAAACAGGAAGTTCCTTATGGGCAGCCTCTGTTTTTGAAGAACATAGACGTCTCTGCATTTTTGTACTCCCTTGTCTGAAGAATAGGAGCTTTATATGAATTTTTGGGTTTAGATTGATTATAAATTACTGAGGAAGCATGTTCTCTCTATCAAAAGCTGAAGATGAAACACTGAAGTTTGTGTTGCTAAAATCACTTATGAATCTGAACTATTTAGATCTCTGAATTTTATGATAATATTAACAGTGCTTCTGGTGAATCCCATTAATTTTTTGGTATTGTTTAATTTTACATGAGTAAATACAATTACTCCTTTTGTCAGGAGTTCTAATACCAATTTATAATTCATGGAGTTAATTATGTTAATGAGGAAGCAATAATTTTTCAGCTCTCACTCCTGCGATTTTAGAGGATTTTTATTTCTCCCCCACCCTCCTCTCTCTCTTGTTCTCACCTCTCCTTTTACAATTTCTCTTCCAGCCATGAACCGAAGCATACACAATTCATCTGTGATATAATTATTTACCATGGCAACAGTTTGTGAATGGGATTTTAAGTTGCAAATAACTAAAAAGGAGCTTAAGTAGAATGGTCTAAAAAAAAATCCTTTTCAGAGAAGTAAAGAGGCCTTTGAGGTCAAGAAGTCTTTTTTTTCCCCCAATATATTAAAATAGGATGTAGTAAAAGAAATTATGGATTTGGGATTTGTTTCTCCTCCTTTATCAAAATCTAATCAGCATATTAAGATAAGTACTTGCTATATGCTTGTGTATGTGTGAATTGATTTTTGGGACTGTGTATATAAAAATGACCAACAGACTTGAAATGTAAAGCTCTGAAACTGACCATGTCCATCAAGAATGAGAGGTACTTTGAAAGACCAAATATTGAAAGAACTACAGAAAAGAAAGTAAAACCTATGTGACTGATTTTCTTGTATTCCAAAGATTCACTCTTGTTTGCAAGATATCTCTAAAGTTCAGAGTTTTATATGCAGATAGAAGAAATCTACGGAAATTTAATGATATAATCTTTGCATTTTGCTTGAGGCTGCTACTGACAAAGCTTTTCCTAAAACCCATCCTACTTGACCACCTATTGAGCATTTTAGCACTGCTTGTCCAGAATCAAAGAAATCTATTGAAGCTCTTCAAAGACAAATTAAACTGCATACAAAAGGAGAAGCAATAATAACAAAACTTCTTCCAGATATACCATAGTTTGCGGTTTGCCCACATGGGACTATAGTTAGGTGCTGTATTTACCTGATTCACAACTATAATGATTTCAGAATCAAAACATTTCAGATGAATAGATGAAAAGTCATCAATACACATCACTGAATGATAATTAATCCAACAACACTTTGAAAACCAGTTGGTGGCAAGAAGGCATATCTGGTAAGATGTCTGACCTATTCTCTTTTAAGGTCAAAGTAGATGTGTTTCTACCCTTGAGAAAGACACCACTTTCCTTGAAAGAGAAGCTGACTCTCATACGGTTCAGGTCTTTTCAATTATACCAGTGGATTTAGTATCATGGCCAGTGAATGAACATAGAAAAAGAAAGTAAAAAAAAACATTAATGGCATATATTTGCTCCAACAGCCATGACAGATGTCTTATTTGCCAAGTCATTTTGTTGTCTTAAATACTACTCAAAAGGACACTTACAGAACATTCTTGAGGTGTGTGACAGGAGCAGAGAACCAAATCTTTTGTTTCTAACTGCCCTCTCTGCTCTGAAAACATTTGGAAGCAATCCTGAATAATCTCCAACAGATGAAAAATGTATCATCCCCTGCTGATGGAACATGTGATACTTGTTTCCTACAGCTCTGTGACATGATAGTGGGCTTTCACACAAGAGCTAAACTCAAGTGACAATAATAAAAGCTGGATCTCAAGCTGACTTTCTCATGTCTCATAAGAGGTGCATTTGCATGTCTTCCTCCTCAAAGTGGTAAATAATTCCTTCTTGCTCCTTGTACTATTAAACCATTTTATAAAAGCTAAGAATTCAACATTTTGTCACCAAGACATCATGTAAGCAAGAAATATTATGAAGAGATAGGTGAGGAGACAGATATTCATTTAAAAACAGGTGATCATTTCATCTGTAAAAAAAATTCCTGTTGCAGTTGTCTCTTATTTTACTGGTTGTTTTTGTTTATTTTTTGCTTCCCTACCAGGACAATTCCTCTTTTTATTTAAAGTATCACCGAAGTGTGACACAAAAACTGAAATGCATGTTAGATTTAGGGATTGCGTTTCCTCCTTCATGGATTGGAATATCAGTAATTATAGAATATAAAATGCAGTTTTCCATCTTCATATAAAAAGCAGGGTTTGACAGTTAACAGCAGGACTCAAATTTCAAAGGTTCAGGGAGGAATCCCAAAGGGATTTTCAGAAGTATATAACCACTTTTGGAAGGCACTTACCACTTTTAGGATGGTAAATCTTCTAACTACATTTTCTTGAGGAGTGTATTTTCATGTTTTGATATGTTTTAAAAAGACACCTTCTCTTCCATCAATGAAATATTCTGGAATTTTGATAAATCATTCTAGCAATATGAGGCACTATGTTTTTTGAGTATGATGGGTTCTTTGTATGAAACCAGAAGAGACACAACATTTAAAATATCACTGTGAAGTTTCAACATAGCAATGACAACCTGCCTTATAATGATCACCTAAGAGTAATTTTCAAAAAAAAGCAGGAAAAATAGATCCCAAATGACTTGGGAATCAGGGACCAGCACAGCAGACAAACCTTTTCACACAACTCAAAAGTGGTTTCTAAATATTTCAAATTTATATTGCAAAAAATTATGCCTTTATGTAGGGAACAAAAATGGTGTTTGTTTTTTTAATTTGAATTTAAAAACAAAAGGGTGAATATTACTGCAAGGACACAGCATGCATGGAAAGAACTCAGGAACAGCTTGAGTGACATATGTCTTATTCTTTCAGATTCAACAAACAACTGAAATTCTGAGCTTCATCTTTCATTCACAGAACAGCAGAAGACAAAAAGAACCAGTTTTGTTTCTCATGGCATTCAGGAGTTTTCATGGAACTTCACATTGACTTGACCTGCTTCATTTTTTGTTTCTTTTGATACTTAGACTTCTTGTATCAGAGCTAAAAACTGGATGACAGTCTTTCCACATCACATCTTTTCTTCTTCATAATTTCTTTGGAATTTCAGTATATGAGAATCACAGACTCATAGAAGAGTTTGGGTTGGAAGGGACCTTAAAGATCGAGTTCCAAACCCCCTATCATGAGGCTGGGACACCTCCCAGTACATCAGGTTGCTCAATGTCTCATCCAGCCTGGCCTTGAACCTATCCAGAGAAGGGGCATCCACAACCTCTCTGGGCAACTTGTTCCAGTGTCTCACTGGAAAGAATGCACATTTCTTTGTGCTCTGAGACATAACATAGGCAGGGGAAAAACACAAAAGAATTTGTGGCTATATAATACTGTCCAGGAACCTCACAAGACTAAGTAATATAGTATGTGTGTATGTGACTGTGTTTGTATATGGGAGAGAGGGAAGAAGGAAAGACAAATGAAATTTTTTCTTTAAAACTGATATGATAGTTTCATTTGGAATTAATGCCATAAAAATCTTCATGAAAGCAAAGAATCAGCTGCTGCCTCTTTTTTTTCTTTCCTTCCACTCCTTGATGACTCTTCTTCCTTGATCTCAAGCCTTGCTGAACTTTATTGACGCATGATTTGAGGAGCTCATTTGTGCCTTCCTGGATCCTCCTTCCTTCTTCCTGTTCTGCATAAACTGGTTCAAGGCACCTACCTCCAGCCACACTTCCAGAAACAAGACAGGGAAGGGGCTGCTTAGCATTTAAAAAACAAAAGTTACACCTATATCTTTAATAAATATCATACTTTAGCCCCAGCACACAGATCTTGAGAAATTTAGCAGCTACAAGTTCACTACTTTTGACTTTAGCTGGACACTAGGCTGTTTGTCTGAGTAGCAGACTCTGACTGATAATGTTCTGACAAATTAATTTAGATATATTGGCATCTTGTATTCAGATTCTACAAAAGGTAAATATCATCCGATTGCAGCTACTTGGAGCTGAATTGTCAGCTCCATCTTTGAAGTGCAAATGAGCTGAATGAAAACAGACTGCAACACAGGAGCTATTCGTACCAGCTGATTTATGGTGCATTAACTGTCTTGTGAGGAAAGCCTTCTATTGCTATGGATTTGTAATCCCCTGGCCCAATTATCCTGAAGATTAAGGTAAAATGCCATCCACTGTATGAGGCAATCAATAGTGGTCATTTCTTAAAATTCTGTACTTCCCCTTCTTGACTGCAATCCACACTACAGGATCTTCCATAAATTGGTCTTTCATGGCTTTTCAGCCTTGCTGCTTCTAAAAGCCAGACTTATGAACTAGAGTTATGAAAATAAACTACTACTAACAATCTTTCGGTAGGGTAAAACTTTCATTAATTATATTGAGTGAAAACTCCCTTAGAAACTTCTAATCATCATAGTAATTTTTATAAAAGTTATATATGACAAAATAAATATAACAGGTAGGAAAAATAAATTGAACATATGAAAAAAAACACATGTCTAATTATTACAGATTCATACCTTTAAATCACTTTTTATGAAATAAATATATACATGAAGTCACATCATTTCAAAGCATGCAAGATCCTCAGTTCTACTGTCAGTGTTTGCATTACAAATTCATGCAATACCATTCCATCTGAAAGAGAAAAATATATCCTCTTATTTTCCTAAAGCATCATATCCACTTCTACATTAAGATTAGAAGAATAGAGATGCAATTGAGGTTCAATCCATGGATGTAAATGCTTGAAAGAATATTGGCTTAACTGGAAGAAGTTGCCCACAGTATTTATAACCAATGGACATCCAGTTATTACAGTGATTTCAATCCAGGATGAGATCTCATCCTCATGTATAAACACCTAAAAAATATACACTATACCCGGCCAAAATTACTGGTTTCATTCATTAAGAAAAAAGACAATCAGGAATGGCTGCCTTCAGTAGTAACATCTAGCTTGTATTTAACAGATACAAGATTAAAATTAATCCCAGTCCTAAAATAAAAAAGAAGACAGAAGCACGACAAAGAGTCACAGTGAGCACTAAGGCATTTTTTCATAATTCAAACCATCATGATGACTGCATAATGAGCTTCAGAGGGATCTCAGTCTTCTGGAAGCATTTATTCTGCTTTCTACAGTGATTTCAGATCTTAAAATGATTATAACATAAAATCATTAGCAAACAGATAAGTTTAGTCTGTTACATAAAACCAGAGCTATTGTACATAATTGTGGAACAAAATTTACATTGCTATGATTTTTTTCTAGCAAGATAATTGGCTCAGATGACTGCAGATATTTAGCCAAGGTCATCCAGAAGATCTGGATGTGATCCTGCCATTAAATTCTTCTATCCTGAATCCATCTTCAGATTCTTACTCATTGGGACTGGTTTCATATTTCAAGAGTTGCCTGAGCATCACACAACGACATGCAATTCAAATTTTTGTAAGCAACTCTTCTGTTTTCTTAGGAGATATACCATTATGTTTGGGCTTAGTCCAAAACAAATTAAGCATGTACAATGGGAACATGCCTTTCACATTTCCAGGATAATTTTTTATCTCCACTATTCTATAAAGCTTCTGCCTAACTTCAAAGTTCAGATGTTACTTTGTAAAGGCAGAATTAATTTTCTTGATTGCTAATCCATCACCACTAAGTATGATGCATATGGTATCAAACATAGGTATTTCTGCTATCATTAATTGTGGCACATTGTCACAACTGATAAGGAAATGCAATATGAGAACAGGAAAACAGTCACTGGATTTGGCAGATTACCCTTGTTTTTCTGGTCATCATGGCAAGTACCAGCCAAAACCCTCCACTCAGGAGAGTGAGTGAGTGAGTGGGTGAGTGAGTGAGGAAAAGAAGCTCAGGACTTGGAGAGCATCAGTCACCCAGCAGAGTTGAATCATAGTCTGTTTGCTATGCTGTTGTTCAGTGAAAGATAAAGACAGATAGGTCTGACAGGAGGAGAAGGGGAGAGTCCTCTAAAAATATCCTAATGCTCAGGAGCAAAGGTGTGACTTTTGATCCTGAGGATTTTGCTAGGGAAAAGGAGAGGCAGTGACTCTGAGGAAGAGAGAAGGAAATTAACATGTTCTTGATAAAAGAGAAATCAAATAACGAGCTGTGGCTTAAATGGCAGATAAAGTATAACTGAAGAGATAAGTATCATATGAGAGACAGGAAAGGATATTAACAAAATCTAAGTCAGCAGTGTAGAAAATACCTGTGTCCCAGCTCAGCCCAGCAGATAGAAATATTTAGGTCAGGAAGAAGAGAGTGAGTAGTTTTGGGGTTTTTTGTGTAGAGAAACCCAACATAAATTGCTGGGGAGGGCTTAAGAAACAAAAATTGCTTTTCTCTTTCATTGTATTCTATGTGGAAATAACAGAATCGCTGAAATAGCTGTGAATTAGATTAAATCATTTTATTATTAAATAAAAAAAGTCAATGGTGATAGATCCTTTTGAGATTGTATAGGTGTCCCCCAGAGTATCTCCATAATCTAGCAAGCTTATATAGGCTTATGTAACCAGGTGAATCCTGTATTTTTAAAATAGCAGAAGCTGTTATGACTCTCTTTGCTGACCTCCAGTGTAATGTAAACCTTGAATAGCACAATGATTTCTGCATTAGATGAAGAAATTGAGTTTAAAAGTTTCTGGACAGTGCTGCAAGCAATACTGCACCCAAAGGAGAACTATATTAATTAATCCAGGTGTTTCAAAATTACATTGAAATCTTCTTCAGATGCTAGTTCAACCCAGCATTTAGGAAAAAAAAATTATGATTTTAAATCACCTTAATCCTCCTTATTTATTCCTAAACTGTCTGTTGAACGTTGCATCACTCGGTAGCAAAAGGTAGATTTTTGACAACTTTGCATTGCCATTGCCTTTACTAAGAATGGAAAGAGCCTAAAGAAGCAGACACTGGATCCAATTATTTTCTTCTTTTGAATTTGCCAGATGATTGACCTCCAAATCTCTCTAGGCACATAGAATCTTGAAAGATCATCTCATCCGATCCCTCTGCCAGAGAAGGAACACCTAGATCAGGTCACACAGAAGCATGTTCAGGCAGGTTTTGAATGTCTCCAGAGAAGGAAACTCTAGAACTCCTCTGGGCAGCTTGTTCCAGGGTTCCGTCACCCTCAAGGTGAAAGTTTTTTCTTATATTTCTCTGGAACCTCCTATGTTCCTGCTTGCACCTCTTGCCCCTGGTCCTATCATTGGAGAAGAGCCTGGCTCCATCCTCCTGACACTCACCCTTTCCATGTTTATAAACATTAATGAGGTCACCCCCAGGTCTTGTCTTCTCCAAGCTGAAGAGACCCAGCTCCCTCAGCCTTTCCTCATAAGGAAGATGACCAAATCCCTTCATCACCTTTGTGGTTGTGCTTGAACTCTCTCAAGCAGTTCCCAGTCCTTCTAGAACTGAGGGCCCCAGAACTGGACACAATGTTTCTGATATGGTCTCACCAAGACACACTAGATGGGGAGGACAATCTCACTCGTTCTACTAACCACACCCTAGAAAGCCATTTGCCTTCTTGGCCTAAAGGCGCTGCCTCATGGTCATCCTGATGACCTCTGGGATCCCTTTCTCCTCCACTGCTCTCTGACAGCTAAGTCCCCAACTTATACTGATACATGGGGTTTTTCTTGCCCAGGTACAAGTCCCACACAACATCCTTCTTTCTAAGTAGGGGAGAGATAGATTTGGCAGACAAGGAAATGATAGGATGATCACCTCCGGAGCATAGCTGTCAAAGTCTTGATGTACAATGTCTTGATGTCTTGGAGAGGAGTGATGAGCGGTGTCCCTCAGGGATCTATGCTAGGACAGGTGCTGTTTAATATCTTCACAGGTGATATGGACAGTGGAAATGAGTGCATCCTCAGCAATTTTGCAGATGATAGCAAGGTGAACGATGCAGTCAACACGCTGGAGAAACAGGGGAACCTGGACAGGCTAGAGATGTGGCCCCAGGCAAATGTGACAAAGCTCAACAAGGACAAATTAAGGGTGCTGTACTTGAGCCAGGGCAATCCTCATTACCAATACAAACTGGGAGGTGATGAGCTAGAGCGGATCTGTGGAAAAAGATTTGGAGGGACTAATAGATGAAAATCTGGACANCCCCAGAACTGGACACAATGTTTCTGATATGGTCTCACCAAGACACACTAGATGGGGAGGACAATCTCACTCGTTCTACTAACCACACCCTAGAAAGCCATTTGCCTTCTTGGCCTAAAGGCGCTGCCTCATGGTCATCCTGATGACCTCTGGNTTTACTCTGCTTTCAAGAGACCCCACCTGGAATACTATGTCCAGGTATGAAGCCCTCAGCACAAGAAGGACACAGAACTATTGGAGAGAGACCAGAGGAGGGCCACAAGGATAATCAGAGGGCTGGATCACCTCTTCTACAAGGACAGGAGGAGAGAGTTAGACTGTTCAGGCAGAAGAGTCTTCTGAAGACCTTGGAGCAGCTTACCAGTAACTAAAGGGGCCTACAAGTAAGCTGGGGAGGAACTGTTTGCCAGAGAATGTAGCAATGGGATGAGGGGGAATGGTTTTAAACTAGAGCAGGGCAGGTTTAGATTAGACATTAGGAAGAAACTGTTCATCATAAAGTTGATGAGGTTCTCGAACACGTTGCCTAGAGAGGTGGTGGAGACCCTATTACAGGAGACACTCAAGGCCAGGTTTGATGAGGCTCTGAGTACCCTGATCTAGTGCAAGATTTCTCTGGGATGGATGAAATGACCTCCAAAATTCTCTTCCAACTTAACACAAAAAAAATTATTCAAATATTTTTCTCTGTTTAGGTTTTATTTTCCCCTCCTAAATGTGACTTTCTTATTAAAGAAATCCCTGACTTTTCAGTAAAAACTAGAAATAGACTTCACCAAAATGCCCATTCCCATTACAAATGGAACTCTGTTCTGCAGTCCTGCTTTTCTCAGCTCTAAATATCTAAGGGTCAAATTGCAGGTTTCCGCCTTGGTGACTTCCAGAGCGTAATTCTCACTTGCCTCATAGGACCTCTGTTTCTTATTTCTCTGTTGGTTAATGCTAAACTATTTTGCTATCACAAATCATTCATGCTCAACCTTCTGTAACTTTATGAATCTTCAGCAGTTTCATATATCTTCATTTAAGTGAGCTAAAAATAGTTGTTCTGGGCTCAGGAAGTAAAGCAGTAACAGTGCTGTAATAATATAACAATCATCACAATAAGCAATAAACAATGGTGATACTGATAAATGATCACTAGTCTTCTCACTATTTAAGATACGCTAAATATGTACTAAATAATATTATAAGCATGATATGTTCTATTATATGCTGCTTTTCCTGACATTTTAAATGTGAAAATTTGTAATATACACATACATTTAAGGACATACATATTTATGCATATTTATGCATATTTAGCTCTGAGAGTTCCATTCTGTAGAAACTAAATCACAAATTTAAATAGTATTAAATATATTTCATCCACCTTTTAAAATCCAGCCTTGTTTTCTGCTTATCTCACACAAGTTCATGAGCAGATTTACATCTTTGGTACAGAAAGGTAGCAAAAAACTTATGCAAGTTCTGTGTCTTTCATGTGTTTTGTGACACGCTCTATTTCTGGAGATTTCATCACTGAAAGTACCAGTGTAGTACATTCTTCAGCAGGTTTGAAACAGGAATAATTTGTAAAGCTTGACATTTAAAAGCAATATTGAATGTAACTCTGGAAATCTCATCTCCTTTATCACAATAGTTTAACTACAGGTAGGGCTAAGAGATGATCCCAAAGAAAAAGAAGGAGCTGGAAAAGAGTTTCTGTTCTGCCTTGAGCAGATAAATTAACATTGCTATATGCAGCATGATGTAAGGGTACTTTCACTGACATAAATCTAAAGTGAGGAGGGGCTGCAGTGTCTTTGATTTGAATAAATTGCCAAGTATATAAAGGACTCAGCAAAGCAATAAACTCAGAACAAGACAGGGAAGCCACTTCTGGGGTGAAATTGCCAACAGCATATTGAGGACCTGGTCATTTTTTAAATAGATGTGAATCTTTCATTGACTTCTGCAGGTTTGAATAAAGGTTTCAGCAGGGAAGTATAGTTTAGCCCCTGAAATGTACAGAAGAAATTCAGAGTGAAGGAAAGCACTAAGTCTCACAAGAAAAAGGCCATGGGCTATCTAAGTGCCCTCGCAGCACTCACAAAATACAGACAGGAATGAACAGAGGAGGCCAAGGCCATGGTTTTCAAATGACCCTGTAAAGCAACCCTTCCATCAACCTCACATTTCATGTACATACAGCAATTAAAACAACGCAAATACACACCAAACTAGGCTTTTGTGAAAATTCAGTGTTATTACCGTATACAAAAAAGGTAATATGGAGCAAAGTACCATTTTAATGCATACCAATTAAAGTGGGAAATTGCCAAACATGAATTCACTTACCACTTCATTTACCATGTTGCATTATAGATCTGGTAACCTTTATATTCAATAATAAAACCTGTGACTAATTCCTAAAATAAACTTTAAAAAGTGCAGCTCTTTGCTGAAATCTAGCATATGTCAGAGAAACAAGTTAATAGAAACAGTTTCCAAATGATTTTGGAGCATATTAAATCCTGTGGGCCTGATCCACAGCTGGTGTAAATTGGCATATTTTTTGCGACTTCAAGTGAATCAATACCACTATGGATTTGGCTTAATGTGTTTTTCTCCTTAACTCTGTAGTCTTTTTTTTCTCATTTATGTTGTTTGAAAAGTTTTTGCTTCTTTCTTTCCTCTCCAACATTTTTTTTTAAAATACAGAACAGTACTTCAAAAAAAAGCATATGTAAATCTCTCTTCAAATCTATGGTAAGGTCTTAAAACAGAGAACTTCTAATCTTTTCCTACTTGATATGCACATGGAAAAATAAGGATCTCTACTCAGTTCTTTCAAATTCCATGAAAGACCACGCTGGGCAAGTATCAAAGATATTAGTGGATGAAGGCTAATCTTTAACTTTTTCTCCTGAATGAATTTGTCCCTTCCCTGCAGCACAACTATTATATTTCTTGCAACCATTAAATACTTTTTGGTACTTAGTTGAAGGGAAAATATTTTGATTCTGCCCAATATATTGTCTTGTCTCTCCTCTGCTGCAGTTAGAAGTTTTTTCCTTTCTTTTTGGGGTACCCATCAAAAACTGCTCTGATTTGCAAGCAATACATTTCTTGAATTGCGAATAAATTCCAAGTATGTTTGGCATAGGGTAGAAGGCACTGAGAAAATGACACAATAAAACTGTAAACAAATGTGACAAGCCAAATAGAAAATGAGAGAACCAGGTGCAAATCTAGCATGATCTAGCATGAATATTACTCACAGAAGAGCTGAGAAAATGTCTGATAAAGACTTTTGGGGTTTGATTCACACGTATTCTTTTTCTTTTACCCACTAGATCTGAAAGCCACCTAGCTTACTTGTCAGCTAAGCATGTGTCCAGTGCTTGCAGGCTGTGTAGACTTTGTGTAAGAGAAAACCAGGATTTTAGACCCCCCACATCCACATGGCTGAGTAAACTGTTGCTGTGAGATCTTGGCAGTTTTCTCCCAGTATGGCTTCTGAGCTGCAACTCCTGTAATCACCAAAGTCCAAAGAAATCTGTTACCAGCCTGCTAGAACACTGTTCAATTGCCCTAGGAGAAGGAAAGGACAAGAGGTATAGAAGCACTGCTGAATTTTCTCATTCCTTATTTAGGTATAATATTCCTTGATGTTCTAGTTTTTAACTCATCATCTTTTGAGTTAAATGCAGGGATGTGCTAATCTTTTCCATTTTAGGGTTGGGTTTTTTTCCCCTTTATATCTACATTTTAATTATATAATTACTGCTGGTGGTAACATCTGCATATCTCTTTCTAATTCTTCTGCCTTCATCACTTCATGCAGTATTTGGTGATCTTCCACTGTAATATATGAGGCTTATGTTATCATTGTCTGTATCAGTAATGCAAGTACCAGATTCCAATTTGTACTACTAATAATTTCAACAGTTTAGTACAACTGAAAAGAGAAGATGGAAAAGAAAAAGCTGAAGTGAGTTTTTGTCTGATTTTCTCATTATCTGAGGGCTGTCTTCCATCATTGCTGATTTGCACATAGATGGAAAAGGGCAAAGAATGTGCTTCGGACCTAAACAGTTCTATAGAACTGAAATGAAATGAAATAATTTTCTAGATCAACTGGTTCTCAAACCTTCCCCTGTAAGATTCTCCAAGTATTTATTTTGGAAATTTGTGGCTTTTTGACTGAGTCCTTTATGCACACAGTTAAGCCCTGAGAGAGAAAGCCTTCTACTCCTACTCTATAAAAATTTCACCTGACAGCATATTCAGTCTGGAAACAAAAATCATTGACTATAAATATCCACATCTCAGGACTCTTTTGAATAAATTTATCATTCCACTCTGTACTTGCACAATGACCAAGGCTTGCAATGACATAACGACAATTATTAAGTTTATTTATTAAGCGTCTATTTTTTCTAACAACTTTCACAATTTATGTTCTGTTACAAGTATTTCTTGTACTGAATGCTTCTAGGTGCATCATCTTTTTTCATGCATACTAATCCTAGGAAGAAATATATCTAATTTCTTGAGTCCAACAAACACTACAAAAATCTTATGTGAATTTCTATGGAAATTAATTTCCCTGATACTCACTTTTCTATAAACATCCAAGACACTGAGATTTACTGCCAGGCATGTGTTTATCAAACATTCATTACTATCAGCAGTAATAGTTTTAAAGATGCAAATATTTTCATGAAATGTCCTTGCTCTTTTATCCAGTCAATAAGACTGTATTAGGATTGTGAATTTTCTCTCATCAATTGCAAATAAACACCGAGTTTAAATGATAGGAAAAAAAAAATCACAGTATCTCTACAGACTTAATAATAAAAAAAAATAAGGCTGAAAAGTCTGTCAAATCATTTCAGATAGCAAATAAATCTGAGAAGGCTGTGATCTGCTGGGAAGTAGAAGGAAACTAATTTGTCAGATAAATGATTTGTTATGAATTGTTCTGTTATCTCTGTTCAAGGGGAATGAGCCTTGATTCTGGAAGGTGCCAAGCCAGTCCTGCTGATTTCTAAACAGTCTCAAGTCCCATTGTGGGAAAATATCCATTTCTTTCAAATACAGAGTGATTTTGATGAGATGTGGCACAACGTCCAGGCCAGAGGAAAAGAAATCTGCATTCTGTTCCTATCTCCACCATGGGTCTACTGCATGACCTTGGGCAAATGACTTATCCTCTCTAGACAGCAGTTCCTCCATCTGAAAATTGGGCATGATACTATATTTTTAAAGCTCTTTTGGACCCAAGATGAAAAATAACTAGATGTTATTATTATTATTATATTTCATTGCTGACATCTATTACTGAGTACGTATTTCACAATGACAGCTAGCACAGTATGTATATTTCTATAATGACAACTATCACAGCACGTATATTTCTGCAATGACAACTACCATATTAGAGTGTGTATATTTTTGGAATTAAAGATGTAACAGCATACATTGTTCTAAAACTATAACACTAATTGTCATATACTTTTCACAAAGACATAGTATGTCATATGACATCAATTTCTATTTCATGTTTCATTATATATATGTATACATAAAGAGTAATTTCTATTCTATATTGTTTGAAATCTATCATATTGCCTTGTCCTAATAAAGCACTCCAGTACAAAGCAATCTCTAGTAATGTTGTGTAGAAGTGCATATAATATGAAAGACTTTTAATGGCTAAGAATTCAGCATGGAAATATCAACAAAATCTTTCACAGCATGTATTAGACAGTTAAACATTGCAATCTGCTCTTCACAGTGATATCCAATAATTAAAGACATGCCAGGAACAGTCAAAAGCTAAGAAGGTTATTTTTTTTCCTCCTTGTTTTCTTGCCAAAAACGATACAGATTTTTTAAAGTGTATTTGTTACATAGTCAGAGGATGAAATCAGAACCCAAGAAAATAAAAAGCAGAGCAGTTCATGTTGGCCAGGCTGGATGAGGCACTCTGCAACCTGGTCTAGTGGGAAGTGTCCTTGTCCAAGGAAGAGGGGTTGGAACAATATGATCTTTAGCTTCCCTTCCAACCCAAACCTTTCTATGATCCTATTTTAGAATCATGTACAGTTGACTACTTGATAGCAAAATGCTTGCCTATTTTTACAATTAAAAATTACTTACAGCTTCTAATGCATTTTGGATTGATCTTAAGTCAAAGAAAAGGGAATATTAGCATACATAAAATTCTAAAATTATTATATACTTATTTCAGCATTAGTTAATAAGTAATTTGATAACAAAGCCAGTTTCATGTTTAAGAGAGACTAAACCATCCCACTGGAGAATATCCTTATGCCATGATTTTCTAGTTGCGGGTAATGTAGAGCAAACTTTCTTATCAGAGGTTCTTGTATATACTAGTTCCTATGGGAACCAGAGTAATTTGACTCAGTTGTTTTCTCTTTGGAGGGTTTGCACGTATGTACACATCAGGGTACCCAAACTGACCAATAGGTCCTGCCATCCCATCTGCCATGCTCCACATAAAAGTTCTTTTGTCTTTTGATCCTGGACAGTGTAGTCCAGTTCCCATTTGTTACTGAGTCAAGTTTGGAACTTTCCTGGTGCTTGTCAGTTCTGCAGTATAAACCAGTTTAATGTCAAGGACATTCAAAACGGCATTTCTTCCAACTACTCAAGATACCAGTGCTAGTTTCTTTATCTTTAACAGGCCAAAAATCTCCTCACAAAATATTAATTCTGAGCCTCTGTCTAGTTGTTTTTCCCAATGATCTCCTGTTCTGTCTTCGGCTGGAATAGAGTTAATTTTCCTCAGAGTAGAAACTTTAATTTGTATTTTACGTATGGGCTACAATTGGGTTTGTGCTGGAAATTATACTGATGATTCAGAGAAGTATTAGTTAGTGCTGAGCAGTGCTTACAGAGTCAAGATATTTTCTGCCAGTCTCCCTGCTAGTGATTAGAAAGGGGATTCAAAGATGCTGAATGAAGACATACCTGTGACAGCTGGCCCCAGCTGACCAAAGGGATATTCCATACTGTATGACATCATGATTAGTAATTAAACTAGGGATAAGGTTGTTAAGGAGGCTGTTTCTCAGGAAATGGTTGGGCATTGGTGGTGAGCAATTGCTTTCATTTGCATCACATGTCTTTCTTGGTTTTTATTTCTCTTGTTATTTTCCTTTTAATTGCCATTTATTGTTGGGAGACAGAGGGCAGAGTTGTTGAGCTCTGCAAGTGTGGATTGACCTTGGGAGAAAGATACGATGGTATTTGTTGGAATGAAGCCATGAGAGCAGCAAACTGAATCAGGTACAAGATCTAACAGAAACATGAAGGACACCTGGTATTTGTCTAAGATAATGGAGATGCTCTGTTCATAGGCCCTAGGATGGAAAATAACTGCTTGCTGCTATAAAAACTGCACTGTAGCTCAATAAAGTAGCTCTAATGATTCCTATTGAGTAGTGTGAAGTCCATTTCACTCCTCAGATGGTGACCCCAATGTGATGAAGATGAGTGCCTTATTTCACAACAGGAAGATTTTAACAGTGTTGAGCCCAGAAGGTCAGGGTCCAGTGGGATACTGGCCTGGCTGGACCAGAGTCTAAGGCAGTTCCTGAAGGGAATTCACAGAATTGAAGAAGAAAACATGTTGCAATGTGACTCACAGGAGGAGTGAGCAGCCAGAAAAAAGGAGATGGGTATTAAAAGAAAGAAGTGTTAATCTTTTATTATACTCTCTATGAAAGTAATTAAGCTGGATGAGCCTGATGATCTTCTGCTCCATAGACCATTGACAGAGTGTAGAGAAAAGCTTTTAAGGTAGAAATGTGGGAAGTGAGTTGGGAACATTGAGGGTGGCAGCTGTGGGGAGAGCAGTGGAGAAGTCAGACACAGAACCACCTCCTGAATTGTATCCTCCTTTGTCACCTGAAAGAAGTACCAAGATCATGGATGTGGGTACTGGCCCTCCCAGGGTTTGGCCCTTGGGGGAGATGAATAACTTTAAAGCAGCCACTAAACTGTTTATGATAGATTTAACACCTTCTAATCCAAACAGGAAGCATTTCTTCCCTTCCACTCTCTACCCCCGGCTCCAGCACCTGTTTGTGGTGCAGTTGGTATGGATCACAGTTAAAGGGACAGGCCCAGGATGCTTTGGGAGAAATTGTACAAGCAGGCAAAAGAGGCTGGAGAGTCAGATCTCACCTCAAGTATTCTGTCATATCCAGTGATAAGGACTAATAGAGAGAGCCCCAGTAAATTGGAACCCTTCTACTGGAGCCTTATTTGAGATTTTTGTGCATCTTGTACGCAACATGGTTTTAGCTTCCATATGCACAGTCCCTTCTGCAAGGTGTATTTTCAAATGAACTGACACCATTTGACTGCCAGCAGATTGCATAGTTATGGTTTACACCAATGCAAAAGCTGTTATCTGAAGTGCAGTGCAGACATTCAGGCCTCCAGCAAATGGGAAGCAGTGCATGTCAGGGATAAACATGTGGACACAAGTACATCTGTCCAACTCCTTCCAAGCCTATGTGGTCAACTACACACCCTCACTAAGGAAAGTGCCTGAATGGGTATCACCACATCCTTCTCAAGTCATCATAAACCCCAATGAGTACTCCACCAGAAGTTTGTGCCCTTTCTGGGGAGAGGTCACCATGGGCTGGTTGATATCCCACCTTCCACCTTCCTCATTTCATATGGTGGTGATGATGTTCCCCCATCCATCTTGATCATCCCCTCCAGGGGGCCATGTGAGACTTTCACCACCTCTCTCACCCACCCATCCTTTCTTGGTAACAGGACTGGAGTCCCTGTTTGATTGTTAGTCATTGTTTGTTGGTTTTGTTTTGTTTGTCCATTTTTGTTCTTTGTTGTAACTGTTATTGCAGTTTGTGGTTGCAACCAGAAGCTTGGGCTCAATGATTTAAGTTTGCTATTATTACTACTTTTGCTAGTTCAATAAGCAATAGAATATTAAGTTTGGTAAAGTGGTTTTGAATTTGTTTGGTATTATTGCTGCTATTGCTAGTTTGCGTTAAGCAATAGAATATTAAGTTTGGTAAAGTGAGTTTAAATTTCTCTTTCATATTATTGCCACTATTGTTAGTTTGTTACAAGCAATAGAACATCTTTAATTTTGTTTTATCACCCTTTTCTAAAAATGGGAACAGGGTCTTCCACAGGGATAGTAAGAAAAGAAGGTTTAATTAAGCATTGCTACCAAAGGTGGCCTGTACAGAGATGGAATGACCTCTGCTCGGCTGCAGAATTCAGTGAGAACAGGACTCCCTTGGGCACCCCTGGGTTGTTTTTTTTTTCCAGAGGGAGTCTTTGCCTCAGTCACTCCCTGCAGGAGCAGACACTAACCTGATAAGATTTCTAATTTTGCTATTCTGGTATTCTCTGTTTTTTATGTTAGGACCAATTTTATTGGTAAAAAACTGTAAGTTATGAGGAAACATTCTGCTTGGAGCTGGGTATGAGAAGGTAGCTTTGTAATCTATCATCTAGTTTACACTGATCTGATTTTCATTTTTAAAAAAGTGTACAGTACCTGTGCTATGTGCAGGAAGAATCACACTTCCCCCACCCTTACTGTTCTGTGTATACTGCAGCACCTAGATGTGCTTGGCAGGGCATTAGCAAGCTGGGACAGAGTGCAGGGAGAGCAGAGATTGTTTTGAAATAGTAATTTGTGATGATGTGTTAAACTAAAATATGAGTGGACAGCACAGTGGAGGAATTTTAAAGGACAGTGTATTAGCACAATGGAAAGAGTTAGTCTATCCCTCAGGAAAAGAGTCTGTATGACACCTATCAGGAGAAAGTCCAGGGTGAGGAATTAATAGATTGAGGAGGACAATGGTTGATCATACCTTAGACAGACAGGGAAAGAGAGTAGAGAGTGAGACTGAAAGTCAGGGGAAGGTATTGTTATGTCTTCTACAGGAAGTTTGAAAAACAATTAAAAAAAAATTTAAAAAGATTGAAAAGTTAATTATCCTTTCTAAGGGAGAAAAACTTAAATAAGCATTATGGTATTACTATTGATAGCAATCCATCAAATGTGTAAGGAATAGAACAGAAGCATTAACAACAATATATTCTAGCTCCACATAGAAAGCAGGCTTAACATGTTATATTCTTTGTGATGGCACAAAGAGATAAAACACATTGATCTTCTTTATAGCTCATGTTAAGATGACTGTCATGCTTTGCTTTTTGCCATGCTAATAACAATTCCAAGGAGTTAATACAGATGCCAATATATTTAGATCACTTATGTCTATAATACATTTACTTTATTTTGTATTATTTATGGTTATTTAAAAGGCTTACCCCCAATACGGATTAATGTAGTAATAACCAAATCAAGGCAAGACATGCAGAACTAGAATCACAGAATCATACAACGGTTTGGGTTCAAAGAGACCTTAAAGATCATCTAGTTACAGCCCCTCTGCCATAGGCAGGAACACCTCCTGTTAGACCAGGTTGCTCAGTGCCTCATGCAAAGGAGAGAGTTACACAGTAGAACACAAAGTGCTAAGACAGTTCAGAATAAGCTATATCTCAAAGCACAATGCAGTGCCTGAGAGATAAGTGAGTTCCTAAGGACAGAGCTATCCCATGCTTGAGCTACACAAGTGTGCCATTTGACAGTACAGCAGCAACATGGTTTGCAATGTAGAGTCCAAGCAAAAAAAAAAGAACAGTTACTGTACAAGAAGGGAGGATCGACAAATGGTTCATTGTATATACTGCTTTCCTCACTCATGCTTTCTGGGTCTCATCCACCATCTGTTAGTCATAGTTGTAGTAGTACTGCTTGCATTATCATTATTAGTAATGTTTTCTTTTATTTAAGTTATTATACTGTTCTTAGCTCAAATGTTATCATTTTCAGTCTTCTGAGTCTCCTTCTGTTCCTGCTGCGGGTAACTGAGCCCATGACTGTGTGATGTTTAGTTACCAGATGTGATTAAACCAAGATAATACGGTGTTTGTGCTCATTTCCAAGCACGTGCTGTTGCAGGATGGAGGACTGGCAGTCTGTCCTGGAAAAGTCTGCAGCCAGCCATGGTTACCTCTTTATAAGCCTACAAAGCAGTTTGTTATCGCTATTAAGCAGCTTGGTTGATATCTTTGACAATAGTGTGGCACTTTTCTATCTGTTTACATTGTCTGCTGTTATACTGACAGTTATATGACAGCAATACCACTTGGGGTTGTGTGTATATGGGTGCTGCACTAGCATTCCCAATTATATGCTCCAAGTGATGCCTCTTAAATGTTGAAATAAATATAATTAACCAAATGACTGCCTTCTACTCATAAATGCAAAAAAACCCCCTCTGGCTAAATTGTGAAGAAAAGTGTTACTCTGTTGTACCCACAAGAAAAACATGTTTTACCCAAGGCACAGCCTTGTACTTATTAGTATTAGTTCCAGAACCACTGCTAAGTCAAGTATTTTGAGATGCTAGGCCATGAATAGCAATGCCAGAGAAGTACAATAATTAATAGAACATGAGGATATTCCCTAAAGAGCATGAGCAGCATTGCAAGAGGTATGGATGCCTCTCCTTTGAAATTTGTCTGCTACGGCCTCTTGAACTTTGATTTTGAAAGGTGGGGAAGAGGTAAAATGAATTACACTTCATTAACAATGTCAAGGAAGATGAAGCCCTCTCTTCTCTGGAGAAACAGCCTTTAATTGTTAAATTCTCAGAATTCCCCAATGCCCATAAAGCTGGTTTTTCTCTCATACTCTGGCTGGGAGCAAGTGATGGTTTTCATTAGCCATTCTTTCCCTTGACCCTGATGTCATCATTGTTATTGTTATTTGTTATTTATTAATTTAAAGTGTTACATTCTTCCCTGGATATAGGCATTTCACACAAAACTCATATCCACTGAGCAAATGTTAGCATAATGTCAGCAAACCATACTTTTCAATAATGTTATCTATCAATTTATCACTGGCGGACTAGTATCCCTGGAGGTTCAAGCAATTGCAAAAGAAACAATCTCCCATGTACCTCTTCCCATTCTGATTATAACCTTGACCTAGAAGGGACCTTTTTGGTGGTGAGGAGGCATCTCGACCTGTTCATTACTTTTCTTGCCTTTTTAGAGATATGAGGGAATATCAGTTACCGATTATCTTAGCAGGTAACTATATTAGCAAAACTGAGTAATTCAGATTAGCCAGAGGAAGCAGCAGAGACATCGAAATACTGAATTTAATGACTTTTTTTTTAAACCAGTAGGATACACATTTTGGAGATGCTCAATCATTTATCAGATTTTAGGGGAGGCAGGTTTTTTTTCTCAGATTTTGTACATCTTGAAGGGAATAAGGGAGAATTGTTCTTCCTAAGTATTTTCGTTTGTTAATTTTGGTTGGTTCTTTTCTTTTCTCAAAATGTTCCATTACCTACAGGCATCTTGTTGACACAGTTAACACATTGGGTTGTACCCTGGTGATGGTTGTAGTCCCTGGACTCTTTTGCGTTCTGTTTATTTTGAATCTTTGGTGCAGCCCTTAGGAAACTTTCATGAAGAGCAGATGTTAGTATCAAGGCAGTTCCTTTAACTACCCATAAAAACTCTTGGAAGAAGTATGAAATGGAGAGAAGAAGTGTGCATTTCTTGCACATTATTCTTTGGTCAATGTTTTGTTAGTTGTGTGAATGTCCTAATTCTCAGTGTACAAAGCATTCTTCCTACAATTCTGTTAAAGATGTGACAGAAGTATCAGAGAAGTGAATAAGTTTAAAATTACAGAGAACCCACCCTCCAAAGGTTCAAGCAATAGAAAACGGGACTGCTTTTGCTGTTTGCTCTCATCTATTCTCAGTCTGGTCTGGAGATCTTCACATGCTGCAATGGTATGAGAAACTCTTAAAGACTTCTTTTCAAACAGCTCAATGGAAATTACATCCTGACTTAGTTATTGCTTTAAAAACTTTGCCCAGTCCCTTCCAAGAGAATCACCTTTCTTCAGTGTCATTGCCGCAGTGACTGAGGATGTCTGGTCAGGGCAGTTCCACTAACACATCTATTCAGACAGATGCCTAAGTACTTAACACTTTCTATGGTATACATTCAGTCCACTTTAAGTTTAGATCCAGTACATTTATGTAAAGCATCAAAAGTTAAGCAAGTCTCATCCACAAGTCTTGGAATACCTTTGATTACACATGAATTTCCACCCAAATATCTTCATTGACAACAAAAGGCAAATGCATAAAAATCTTGGTATCTAGCCGTCACTTGCTCCCCAGTTGTCTGGTTGTCCATGTCTAGCTGAGTTCAGAGCATTGCTCACACTGCTACTTCCGGGGCTCTGCACATTCTTTTAATTTCTCTGAAATTACACCATTCAATTCTAAGAAAATAGTAAAGTCACAGCTGCTACTTTTTTTTTTTTTCTTTGTATGTGTATGTCAATGTTTTGCAAAACAAATTGATTTCAAAACAAGCAACAACAACAAATAACTTCACCCACATCTTTCTGGTATGGGACTGAGAAGCACTGAACAATGAGCACTGTACTTAAAAGAGGCAGAATTCCCATTTTACCCCTGTAGGAAGTAGCAAATATTAACATTTGTATTTGAACGTGCACAGACTGCTCCAGCAGCTTGGCAGCCAGAAATATTATGCTGTTTAGAGAATCAGAGACCATGGAAAATAATTGTAAAGATAAGTACTTGGTGCAAAGCAGTGCTATGTGGAAGCAAAAGTGAAGAAATCTACATTAGAAGACCAGCTGTGCATTAGGTGTATAATACAATACAGAATGACATAAATTACCATAGCAAACAAATGGACACTTAAGAAGCTGCACATAAGGGAATATGCATGAAAAAAGAAAGGCTGGGATTCCAGGCACTGTTTGCTTTTTCTCTTCTTGTTTGTAGAAGGTTTTACTGGCTTTTCTCCCAAAAACAAAACAAAACAAAACAAATAAAAAATATCTCTTTGCACATACATTTACTTTTTCTATTTTCTAGTCCACATTTCATACACTTTTTGTTCCCAACCTATATGCTATGCCTCAGCACATAGGTTGTTATGTGCTGTTATGTGGTAGATATTTTTCTCATTTTCTCACTGCTGAAAGCAGTGTAGTATTGTTGAAATCGATGTATGGTTAGTGCAAATATCTCTAGATCTGCTATATCTGGGGAAAAATATCCCAATATTTTAAGCTGGAGATATTCCACAGCCTCAAGGGAATTTTAAATTCTATCAAATGCTAAAACAAAATATGAGAAAGGTTATAACATATATTCCAAGCCCAGAACAAGAGAATAATTTAGAAATTAGTAGTATCAAAAATTGATAGATATCTTGTGAGATTTACAGAACTACTTAAACTGAACATAAATAGGAATAAATATCTTTGATACCCATAGAAATTTGTACTAAGTATTGTTTTGGGTTTTTTTTCAAATCAGAGTAGAGTTATCTTTGCATGTTTTGTTAATTAAGGGCTAGCTTGTATCAAGCTTTATATACATACAATGATGTCTGCACCATAGGTAATCTTTCATTACAAACAGTGACCAGAATTATGTGCTTCAGAGCATGTTTTAGATCCCTGCTTTAAAATGAGAGGAATCATGTCTTGGATGTGATTACTTCTCTCCACTTACCATAGAGAGTATGCAGTGACTATCTCAGATGAAATTCTCTTTTCTGTATATATCTATTTGAAGTCCACTGAATCACACTTGGAAGTCAGAATTCACATGATTCTAAGTCCCATGAACTCTCTTTATTAAAAAAAAAACCCCACCGCCTTACTTACAGTTTAAATGCATATTGCTCAGGATAGATTGGTATTTATACAGTGGTGTTGTGTTCTCCTTTTTCTATGAAAAGGATGGAAAAGAGTGAATAAGACCTTTTTGCTATCAATGGATAGGATATCCTACTTTCAAGGCAATGTGTTAGCACACCCTGTGCAAGTTCAGACTGATGTGGTCCATGATTTTTTGGCTGTGAAAAACTACCTTTTGCTTGAAAGGTATATTATGGCTCCTGTGAATATTTATGAGTGGTTTTCTGGAAAAGTAGTAGTGAAGTAGATGGCAATAAAGTCTGTATTTCTTTATCCTACTGAAATGAACTAATGGAGGATAGATATGTCGGCTAAGATTTGTTTTGAAGACGGAGAATTATTTAGAACAAAAGTAAACAAAAAAACCTCCAAAAATAAAGAAAACCCACCAAAACCTTCTGGTGTATCGAAGGTAACTTACATAGCTCCTGACTGTATATTTTCTTAAAATAAAATGGTAGTTAAGTGAAGTTTTATGTAATTGGACAATGGAAAAAATCTTGTCCAAATGTGAAAAGTCTCAAACATGAGTTTCATGAAGCAAGTAGGCTGAAATTTCTCACTTTTACCCCACTTGTACTCTTATTTGTACCCTCTGTAGCTAGTAATGTAATGTAATCAAATTTAGTTTCTTAACAAACAAAACAAATAAAATCATTAAAGCACCTGCTTGAAAAGTGCTATATGAATGCTATATTAGTGTAAATTGAGTGGCACTGAGAAGTCCTTGTTTAAGTGCTACAGAAAAGTAGAAATAGAACACAGAGTTGTCATTTTTTAAGAATGGTTCTTAACTTCAGTAATGCTTGTTTTGGGAAATGATGTGAAACAAACCCAAACTGGAATTCCAATAACCTTGATACTGCAACACATGATAAAAAACCCCATAATCCAAAAACTCAACCAAAAATAGTCTGTATGGAATAAGATTCTTTTAAGCAACCTTGATGAAAGAAAAAATAAAAAAAGAAAAATAATTAACTTCTTTGTGTATAAAGGGGATGATTATTTCTCAAGCAAAACAAAATATTAGAAAATGCTCAAAGCTGACCAGGCAAGATAGGAGAAGCTGCATTCTGTAGTGACTTTTATTCATATTTATAAGGGTACAAGGCCAGAGCTAAGATCTATGGATTTAAGATAAAGGATTTCAATTTTACAGAAAGTGTTTCTGCTAAAAAATTAAAAAGGTAGGAGACAATGTTATCAAGAGAGATTCTGAAGACTTTGTTGGACCAAAAAGACAGTCCCTATATCTTTATTGTCTATATTACTAGTGAGGATTTATGGCTCAGGATGAACAGTTGTATAGTCCATCAGAAGAGAAGGAATAACCAGAACCAAAGCCAAGCCTGTACAAGAAAAAGGGAGTGAGAGACATTATTAAATGAGCCAGTAGTGGAAGTGTATGAGAAATGTGGACAATGTTACAGGTTCAGTAATTCATAGGATGATAGAGTTGCCTTAGTTAGAAGGGACCTTTAACAACATGTAGTCCAACCATAATCCTAACTCCAACAAGAGCTATATCTCCAAGCTCTATCTCTACCTGTCTCTTAAATACCTGCAGGGATAGTACCTCAGCTCCCCCAGGTCAGTCTGCTGCAATGTAGTGTAGAAATTTTCCTTTCTAACTCTTCCCCGGTGCAACTTGAGTTGTTTGTCTCATATATTATCACCTTTTACTTAGGAGAAGATATCAACACCTACCTATCTACAGACTCTTTTCAGGAAATTGTAGAGCCTTGAGTTTTCCTCTCAGTCTCCTTATCCCCATGCTAAACAGCCTCAGCTTTCTCAGCTGCTACTCATAAGACCTATTCTCCAGAGCCCTCTCTCCTTCCCCATTTCCCCCTCTCCATCTTTTCCCTTCTCTGTCTCTCCGGCTTCTGATCTTTCGTTCTTTCAATTTTTCTTTTCTCTTTCTAACTGAAATATTGAGCAGATAGGAAACAAGTTTATTTTTCTTTGAGCAGCAAAAGAAGTTGAAGGCTTCAGCAACCATACAAAAGCCAGCAGTCTTCTAACAGTTTGATGATGGGGTTACTTGGGATGCTCTATGAGGTAGCTGTCAACGTAATGATAACTGCAAAAAGTAGTTCCAACTTACTGTATGTGCAAAGCTCAAAAAACACTGTCTTTAATTTCTGTCAAAGCTATTATCACTTCTTTGCGCCATACTAACTTTATCCAATCAGCATGAAGCTTCTATCTTTCTGCTCAAATTGAGATGGAAGAGTAGACAGATATCTGCATGAGAGCAAGTCTCAGCAGCTAGACATATAGGAAATCCAGAATACCACACTCACCCTACAGATGATTTGTTATACTTTAAAGATTCAGATAAATTCCTATGTTATTAAAAAATTGCCCTGTAAAAGGCAGTGAAGAGTTATATGTTTAGATTTTGTTTTCTGTATACTTTTCAATATTATTCTAAGGAAATTACATACATAAACTACTTGTTTTTGGGAAGGATCATAATTTCCATGGTCTACTGATCTATGAATTGGTAAAGTTATTTACTTGTAAAAATGGTGGTGGCATTTAAACCTTTGTAACCCCATATCTAGTTTATGCATTATACTAGTTTTAGCAGAGCTAAGAGTTAGTTTTCTTCATAGTGGTTTTTATGGAGCTATGGTTTGTATTTGTGATGAAAACAGTGTTGATAACATAGGAATGTTTCAGCTATTATGGAAGAGTGCTTACACAGCAACAAGGCCTTTTCTACCCCCTCTGAGTCACTGGGAGTGCATAAGAAGCTGGTGGACAGGTGACCAAAAGGATTTTAAATACCATACAATGCCATGCTCAACAAAAAAAAGCTGGAAGGAAAAAGAGAAAGCTGGAGACAATCACAGTTATGGCATGTTGTCTTTCCAAGCAGCAAATAGGCCCTTCTTTCATGGAGGTGGCTTAACACCTGCCCATAGATGGCAGGTAGCAAATTAATTCCTTAGTTTTTCTTGCACACATGGCCTTCTCTTTTTAAGTGTCTTCCACCCTCTCAATTCTCCTCTTCATTCCATGAAGGCAGTGTGAGCAAGTAGCTATGTGGTGTTATCTGCTACAGTTAAACCACCTGTTTAACTGTTTAAACTGTTTAAACACCTGTTTAAAACCTGTAGAAGAGGAAAGTTAGGGACACTAGATTTCTTATTTCAATGTCTGTGCAAACCACTTCCACAAAAATTTCTTAATTACTAGATGGTCTACCCAGTGTCAAGCAAGCTTGCTGTGAGGACAAAATAGATGAGGATATAGATGAGGAAAAATTCATGCAGATAAAATATGGTTCTGCCCAATACTGTACCTAAGGACTGTATGATAACTCTCTAACTTTCTGGTTTTAGCTTGCCAGCTTTCAAGTATCTCGCAAATGTCAGCTGGCAAAAATTTAAAAATAATTTTTTCTTCTTCTGATATGGAGCTCATACATCCCACACAGGGGACCCAAAGAGGTTTATGGCTGGAACCTGTCTAATCAATGCCTCTACCAGCAGTACCTGAAGCTGAGCACCAGATGCCTCTGTCAGCTTTAGAAACCCCAACATCACTTTTGACCTTACTACCCTATGAAAGAAATACTTAGTGCACTAAACCTGGTAAGCAAGGACTTTGCAATTCCAATCCAATATAAATGAATAAATATCTGACTGCTAAATGAATAATCTCTCATACATTAAACCAGTAAGCCAAAAAAGTGATTGTAATGTATGCATTTAAATAATAATATACAAATATACAAAAGGGAAGATAGACATCCATTGAGACCCAAGAATTGATTACATGGTTAACAACTGGAATATTTATAGGTCATTATTCATATAATACTAATAGCTCTTTTGTGCTGCCTTCCTCCATTCTATTGTAAGTCACAATGAAGTCAGTGACTTCATTTTCCTTCTCTAACCACCCCTCTACCTTGCATATATATACCCTTGCATATACCCTTGCATCCACCATTCAGCTTTCTCCTGAATAACCTTGCCTAATATAGTTTCAATTTAAAAAGTAGGTGTTAAGCTGGGAAATGTATAAAAGAAGAAACCCCTATGTATAAACATGAAAGTTCACAGTACATTATTAACAGTAATAATAGTACTTCACATTTAATTCCCTTCCTGTAAGGGGATTAAAACATTTCTAATTATTAATCAGTGTTAAACAGTTTCTAATTACCTCTGCAAGAAGGTAATTATTAATATGTCCATTTTGCAGATAACTCAAACCACAAAATAACTATATAACTTTGCAAAAAATGACAGAAAAAGATCCCAGAAGGAAAATAAAGTTTGTATTTCTTGAGTTCTGTACCTGTTTTACCTCGTGTAGTAACAACCTATTCTTGGGAAGAGATATTCCACTTATGAGGTTCTAGGCACTAGAAAATATGAAATCTTTATGAAAATCATTAAAATAGCATAATATCTATCCCAATGCACACACATCTTCACCAAACTGTGAATTACTCTAGTAAAGCTTCTTCCTGCCAAATAGTTGTTTAAAAGTGTTGACTCTAGCATGTTCCTTTTTATGTGTAGATACTACATTCATAATTTCTGTTCACAGAAATGTGTCTCAGGACTATTTAATTCACAGCCATTTCAGGGAAAACTTGTACATTACAAAGCATTCCTTCAACCCAAAATACCCCCATTTGTCATCTATTTAGAACTAAATTAACACTTTTTATCAGTCATTTGGTTCAATAATTTAAAGAAACATTTAGGTTGGAAGAGATCTGAAAGATCAATGAGTTCAATCATAAACCTAGAACAGCCAAAACCAGCACTAAGCCATGACCCTCTATCCATCTTTAAAACACCTCCAGAGATGGAGATTTAATCACTTGCCTGGGCAGCCAGATCCAATGCTTGACAGACATGTCAGTGAAGGAATTTTTCCTAAGATCTAACTTAAACCTCCGCCAGTGCAACTTGGTATCATCTCTTTTTATCCTATTGCTTCCTACCTCAGAGAAGAGTCCATTCCTATCTCTGTGTAACCACTTTTCTGATACTTGCAGAGAGCTATAAAGCCTCCCCTAAGCGTCCTTAGCTCCAGGATAACCAACCCCAGTTCTCTCAATGACTATTCTTAGGACTCGTGCTCTGGACCTCACATCAGCTCCACCAATTAGTTCTATATTCAAAGTGTTCTTTTACTTCTCCTAAAATTCATTCTTACGCAACTTATACATGTGTAGGAGAGAAAGCTGTTGTGAAATATTTTTTAATATGTTACTTTCCCAGCTGGTAAAGGACAACATATACACTCATTAAATATGAAAATTTAGCCATTGGAAACATAAAAATTAGAAGAAGGAATATAATATAGGATTATATATGACGTAATTAGCTCCCTAACAGGAACAGAAATTGCTAGCAGTCCTCCTTTGCTAAGTGAGAATAATTGTTATCTATCAGTTTGTGTCTTTGAAGAGACATTCACCCATTTATGGATGAATCTTTCAGTTATTTTAGCAACAGTATGGTGTAGCAATAAGTTAAACATGATTTTCAATAAGTTTTGGTCTGCCTATCAGCTGACATGACAATGACAAAACATAAATAGCTATCTGGGAACACTGCTAAGCAGTGATGAGCATCAGGAATGATCATAGATCTTCTGTTGGAGCGGTCTGTGATTTTATCTCTTAAACAGACCAACATAAACATAAAAAGCAGGATAGCAAACTTGGTGGGCAGACAGCTATTTCTCCAAAATGTATGGAGATGGAAGAAAAGAGAATTATTCTGAGAAAACTTTAAATCTCAATGATTTACCAGACAATGCTTTAATCTTTGATAAACTTTATCTTGTCTTAAATAAATGAAGAAGTTCAATGCAGCTTTTAATTCAGCTAGTTTAGCACCTACTTTTCTTTAGAAAATAATCTGTTTCAGTTACAGAAATTAAAGGAAAACCACTAAATATTTATATCTTTTCATGATACTCACTGCATTATATAGCCAAAATTGAATTTTAGAATCTTTAAAGGGTTATGGGCTTTTTGTCATAACTTTCTGTATGAAAATGGCCTGCTGTTGAGATCTGAGAACTAAAAACAACACTCAAGTTCCTTCCAGTAGTTAGACTAACACTATGTCAAAGTATTTCTCACTTCCCATAAGTAATTATTAACTACTTCTTAAAAATTTAGTTTGTTTATCAAGAAAACCTGATGTGGTATCTTGAGTGTATGTAATCTCTTCAGTTCAATCAATTGCAAGACAATTCTAACAAATGTGATGTGGAACCATAGAATTGTAAAATGCGTTGGGCTGGAAGGAACCTTCAAAAGTCATCTAGTCCAACCCCCAAGTAGGGATATCCCAAGTAGGGATATCTTGCAGCAGATCAGGTTGCGTAGAGACTCATCAGTCCCTATAAGTCTGCATTGACAAGGCCTCCACCACTTCTTTGGGCAACCTCACCAACATCATTGTTAAATGTGAGCTTTATGGATTCTGTTGTCTGGAAAGATGCAGATATCCTGCAGGCACCATCTGGGAGGTAAAAGAGGGGTTTGCCGAAGAACATTATCATAAACAGTAGGTAGCTGAATGGGACATTGTTAGTGTTAATGATGGCACTTATTAGGGGAATTCCTAACTGTACTGATTGTGGTATGGAAATTTACCAACATTTAACTGGAAGATACATAAAGAGACTTTATACAATAAATGCTGACTCATGACTCGCACCACGTCTCAGCCCTAAATATGACACAGTGAAATACTTCTTCCTAATGTCTAATCTAATCCTGTAATGTTTTGTTTTAAAACCATTGTTCCTCATTCTAATACATCATTCTCTGAAAAACAATCCCTCCCTAGCTTTCCTATAGCCCTCTACAAACACTGGTAGGCTGCTGAAAGATCTCTCTGGACCCTTCTCTCCTCCAGGCTGAACAGCCACAACCCTCTCAGCCAGTCTTCACAGGAGAGGTGCTCCAGCCCTTGGCATCCATCCACACAGCCTTCCTATGGACCCTCTCTATCAGCTCTATATCTTTCTCATGCTCAGGGCTCCAGGGCTAGATGCAGTATTCCAGGTGGGATCTTTCAGGAGCAGAGTAGATATGCAGGATCACCTCTCAGACTACTGGCCACAGCACTTCTGATGCAGCCCAGGATACAGTTGGCCTTCTGGGCTGCAAGCTCGTATTTTTGGCTCATTTCCAGTGTTTCTTCTACCAGTACTCCTAAGAGATGGTCTCTTTCTCATTTAAGACACTAGAATCAGCAAATAGGCATTGCCAGCCTTAAGATGGCTCATATTTCCCTTCCTTTATTAACAGGCAAGTGTGAGTATCTTTCTCAAATGCACAGATGTATGATGGAGGTCATAACTTCACTGAAGTCAGAGCTACTCTGACTTATATGATCTGAATAATGGCTCTAATATTGAGAATGCGACAGTCACATTGGTCTAAAAACTTTACATGGTTAGCTCTTTCTTTTCCCATTTAAAGCCTCATAAGTGGAGGAGTGAGCAACAACATTTGCAATTCCAGTACAATCCTTTCATCTACCATCATTCTTCTAATTTGTGCTTGAGAATACAACAAAAAAGATTTTTCTAAGCCACAATTTTTTCCTTTTACATGGATGATGTGACCCTTAAGCCCTACTTAAAGCACTCTGCATTTATTTATTCTCTTTGTTATTTAGTCTATTTACTCCGTTAGTAAAGAGACATTGTCTAGCTACCTGAAATGTGGACAGAGAGAACACTAAATATCCAAAAAAGAGCAAAGGGACATTTTACAGAGAAAGGTTAATGCTATTTCTAAAAAGTAAAGGGAAGTAATATGATTTTTTTTTAGTGGAGTCTCTCATATCTCATTAGCAATATCTTATTCAATTAGCACATTAACAATATTCCTTTGTATTTCGTTAGCATTCATATCATATCAGAATATATTTGGGCTAATACAGTGTTACAGTCGTATCACATTAGTGACTTTCATATCAGATTACTGAGAGAGGATACTAATGAGACATTCCAATTCAATTATTAAGGTAACAGAATTTCCTTCTTTCCTAGTCACTTCCATCTTTACTCCTAAATATAAGCTGATGATATGCATCGATGAAGTAATCTTTTTACTGTCTCAAAAGAACCTTACTCTTCAGAAATCATGTCTGTAAAAAGAAAAAGCTGGAAATTCAGGCCAATGTAGCTATCCTAGTAAAATCTATGATCTTTCCATTTCCAAAGATGTTGAAGGGAAAACACTGTCATTAGGTGTAAATCTTTTGCCTTAGAGAAGAGAGACTTCTATTTATTAGGATGAATTTATGAAGGGGAAACCAGGACTTCATAAAACCACACTTCAGGTGGTAGACTAAAACTAGCACAGAAATACAGATTTATTTCTTTTAGATTTCCTTTCCTATTAAAAAATCTCATTTGAAAAACTTTTCACAAAGAGTGTAACAAACCATATTTATCCAGAATTTGAGAATTTGAAAATATTTTTTGCTTATTAGTGCTGATAGTCTCAATATTAATGTGTAACACTCAGCAATTTCAACTTAAACCTGCTCATAAACACAGTTTGAAATAGAGGAATACAGTTTGGTAAAAGGATTAACATGATGCCAGTTGTATTAGTAACTTCATTATTATCTTCAACTAATCTGCATGTACACCAAGTATTAATGTAGTATGGGGGAAGATTTCTTCTTCATCCTTCCCTAGTAGTTGCTACATATGATCCCAGCTCTATGATACAGTAATTGTTATGTGCATGTACAGTACTTCTCCCCTTCTTACCATGGCAGTCACAACTATGTGAGCTTTTGCTGTATACCACCTATAAATCATAGATACAGATAATATCTTTTCTCCAGAGATTGAACTGAGATTTCCACAGACTGAGGTTAGGATGATGTATTGAAATAAAAGTATTCCCCAGTTGTTTGTGGAACTCCAGGGATATATTTGCTGGTTTTGCTATCTAGAAGCCATGACCATGTGTTGCATTTTCCTTCATTTGAAGGCTTTCCATCAAGGGCCAAGTCTATTAACATCATCTGTGATATGTCTGGCAATAAATAAGAAAATACTACATACCAGATTAATCTTTTATGTCTGCTGTGAAGTAGATGGTGATTTACAGTACCTCCTTGTCTCAAAGTAATAATGAAATATATGAATGAAATGTTATCTAACTTTATTTCAGTGTAAATATACTGCTCATGCTGGTTATTATTCTCATGCAGTGAATTACACAGAAAGCATATACTAGTGAATTGAGCTCTATCTCCACTTAGGGCTTCCAAAATTAAAGTAAAATTCGTTAGAAGTGTCTCACACCTATTCCTAACATAATATGTTGTCATTCTTCTTATGATAAGCTCGTGCCAAAGACATTTATGAATGGAAATTAGTTGAGTTTGATCTTTGAACTGTATTCTAAGTGTAACACAGTCAGAAGCAGAATGTTCATTGGATTTAATTATACAAGAATAATGCATTTTGACCCTATCTTTTATTAATATTAGTTAGTTAATAAGTATTAGTTAATATAGACTTCAAGATTTCATATTAATGTAAATTTACTCCAACTCTTGCCTATCATGGTGCTGTGATTACTCTCAGTTCTCTTTACTCTCTTTATCTATGATCTAGATCTGACAATTGAGTCAGCTCTCAGTAAGCTTGCAGATAACACCAGGTTGGGTTGGAGTGTTGAGCTGCTTGAGGGTAGAAAGGCTTTGCAGAGAGATTTTCACTAGAGTGGAACAAAGGGCCAAGGCCCACAGGATGAGGTTAAACAAAGTGATGGGTTCTGTATCTGGGACACAACATATCTATGCAATGCTACAGTCTTGGGGCAGAGAGGATGGAGAACACCCTGGCAGAAAGGGACCTCAGGGTGCTGTTTACTTGCAGACTAGCAGTGGGCCCAGGTGGGCAAGAGGATCACCAACATCCCAGCCTGTGTCAGGGATTACTATTTTAAATGTGAGGACTGAATAAAAAGAACTATGAAAATGCATCCTCTATAAAATAAAATTATAAATTCATTACTTACTTCTTTGAAACAGCCTCACCACAGTTTTTGCTTAGATGCCCACAAGCATTTTTGCAATGTATTATGTTAACTATTTTAGTTATTTTCAGTATTTTAAAATTTAAAAAAGCATTAATAACTCCAATATGTATGTTTATATCCAAGACACAAATGTTTCTCATTTTTATATTAGCATTAAAACCATGAAAGAACTTTGAAAAGGGAAGAAGCTAGCAAGAAATCTGTTAGCATGAAGAAATTCTTGGTGCAATTTTTAAAACATCAAGTTATTAATATATTTATGGTACACAAGAATCATTAATAAACCTTCCATTTAATTATGATGCATTTTGTTTTTAAATAGTTCTCCTAAATACCACTTTTATTATATTCTAGTTTCAGATACAGTGAAACTTTCATAAATGCAATGTACAAGATATTAGCAGACTTATCTTGACCTGAAAGGTACGAAACCAGCATTTGGCTGATTTTCTAGTAATTTTGAGGTCATATCTTCCTTCTTTTTGTAAATTACCCAACCTTGATATTACTTTTTTTTTTTCCTAACTCTGTCCTTTGATAGTGAATATTTAGTTCTGCATTGTCTTTGTGATCTGTAACAAAGAAAACCTTTGATACTGAGCTTTGTGTCTATTCTATTCCTAAAGACCAGAGCTAAGAATAATTATCTCAGAGAATAATAAGTTTTATTGAGAATTGGAGACACCAAGTATACAGCTGGGACAACAAAGGAGCAAATGTTGAAGAAATGTAGGCTGTTAAGGTGCCTACAAGAATGTCTTAAAAGAAATTTTCTTGGTATATTTCAAGTGGATGAGAGAAAATCATATTTGAATATGCTCTCAATAAATCCTCTTGGTTTTAGAGGCAGAATTTTTAATGTCAATAGAACCTTTGATTTTTCCCAGAAAGGTGATAGAGGTCCCATTCCTGGTGACATTTAAGACCAGGCTTGAACAGGTTCTGAGTAAACTGATCTAGTGCAGGGTGTCCTCCTCACTTTAGGGGGGATGGACTAGATGGTCTTTGAAGGTCCCTGCCAACCCTATGGTTCTATGATACTTAATGTTTTGAATTCTGAAACTAAGAAGTTTGTTGGGTGTTATGAATTTATCATGTTATCCCTGATGGCAATTCTCCAAAGAAACACAGTAACTGGTGCAATCTTAAGAAGAGAAAATGAATTTTTTAAATTTATTTATTTAATTATTATTTTATTTATAAGTACAGTATTCCATTATTATAACTATTTTACATTTATGTTATCTATTGATTTAAATAGCTTTTCTGTGGGGTTGAAATTATTCAGGTTACAAGAATTCTAAAGCATCTAAGTTAAATAAATATGTATAGGAGTATACAAGCTATTTGTATGCATGATAGGATGGTAATAAAAGCAATCTGCAAGCTTCCCCCAATAGTGATCTTTGTTTAGTCATTTTGTAAGAATGCAATGGATAAAAATGTTTCAAAGCTGAAATACAGATTGCACCTGCAGATAACAAAATAATGCTGGAAATGCATGGATACTAAAGTGTCCATTCAATACTTCATACCACTGGTACACTGAAAAAGCAGATTCTATATGCTAGTGTGAGGCTGATATAACCCACAGCTGTTGACAACTTTCTTTAGTTTAGAACAGAGATACAGATCTAAGTGGTTCTTTCCCAGGTTACAAGGAAAACTGATTATTTTCTGATTCTCCACTATTAAATCCTAAGCCGGACTCTTCAACTTAAGCCATAGAGCAACTTAAGCAAGTTGTGTCAAAGAGAACATGGGTTTTTTTGCAGCTTTGTGTAATCTGTTTTCCTGAGAAATATGCAAGAGTAATGCAGAGTGATATAAAATGCTGCAATTTTTGTTTGTCCATAAGTTAGTCCCACTTTTCATTCACTTCGAAGAGATACAAGTGGTAGCAAGCCTCCTTCTGAGTTTTCTTTGCTTAAGCCAACTTAATCTAACAGGGTCCTCTCAATATCATAGAAAAAAGTAATTAATATATTGATGCATAGTGCTGAAAATAGAATATATGTTTACATTTCTGAAGTTACCATCTCAATCTGACAGGGTACTCTGAGTATCACAGGAAAAAAGTAATTAACATGTTGATGTATAGCTCTGAAAAGGCAATATATCTTTTGATTTCTGAAATTACACTTCTGAATTGGGCCTGACATCTGTAAACAAAAATTTTCAATTACTTACATTAATTAAAGAAGCTAAGGAAGATTTACAGGATACAATTGTTTTCCAAGGAACTTTACAGCCTAGAAACCTAAACTAGAGTTCCTTCCTCACTCTGTGTAATTTCTATGATGTACAACATAAGAATATTTGAATTATATAAGAATAAATCAAATGTTTGTAATAAAAAAATAAGTTCCTATGTAGTCATTTCTGGCAGTCAGTTCAACTCATCTTATTTTTACAACATGATACTAAATTTAAAACATATAAATGGAAAAAAATATATCTTGAAACTTAAAGGAAACCCACAAAATAACCCCAAACAACAAAACAAACCTCAAAACCTGCCAAAGAACTTTGCAAATAAAAACTAGAGCTCACTTTAAGAATTAGAAAACTACATTTATATAGCCAAAGACTTTGGAGAAGATTAAATCAGTGTTACATCTTTTTAGGAGGCAACTACTCTAACCTGGTAGAATGACCTGTATCTTAGCTCAAATACTTTAGTACCAGAAAATGCCTACATTTGCCATAAATGCTTTTGCCCATGGGAGATACAAACTTTTACATAGAGTTTAAAGATATAAACCAAAGAGTTTTTAAGTTCTACAGTACACAATCATGGCTAAAATGTAATTAGTAAAAAATGCTAGGCAAGAGCGTTGTGTGACCAGAACTATTCAATCAGAAAGTGCTGATTGAACATATATAATCACAATCAAAGCCTTTATTTAAATAGAGGTTACAGTCCTAATAAAACACAAAGGGAAATAGGGGCAGAGGGCTCCTAGACAGGTAATGAAAGAAAAAATTAAACTCATCCAATTACATCTGGGGAAAAATCCATTACCTATAACAGTGAGAGGACAGCCCCAGGAAAATTCAGATGCAAAACTAATAATGAAGGCGCAGTGTCCTTTCAACAGATTCTAAATGAGCTATAATTTTCTTACATCCACCATTCCCAAACTATATAAATTTCAACTAAGCAGAAAAAAAGTGACATGCTAGCACAATTGTTATTCCAAACAGGCACAGCTGCTTGCTCACCTTAATTAGACCTAATCCCAAAAGGGAACCAATCTTTCCCTATTTTCTTCAATGAGCTCACCTGATTTACCTCAACTTTTCTTTTCTAATAGGTTTTGCCCTAACCTTTCAGCTATTGTCGTTTCAGAAATTCTAATGGGAACTGGAGAGCTGCAGCTCCCTTGTGCCAAACTCTTTTATTCTTCTTTTTTTTCAAACAGAGTTTTTCCCAAATGTCAAAATCTTACTGAGGTGAAGAGGCATTTGGAGATGTGATGGGATAGTAGGGAGAAGCTGAGAACAATGAAGGAGGGAAAGCTGACTGTGGTGTGGGATCTTTTTCACCTCTTCATTTCTAAGAGTATGGGTCAAATTAACACCTTGGATCCAACAAAACCTCCAAGAAAGTGTGGACAGAAGAAAAGACAAAAAACTAGCAGGATCTCACTACTGTCTGCTGCACAATTTGTTGGTGTCTGTGTCCAAGAGAATTATAGGAAGACAGTTTCAGGAAGACAGTTTCAATGCACACAGATGTAAGTATAAGATATTCTTTTATTTTTGTGAACCTCCACTGAGAAGTCAGAAAATAATGAATGAAGAGGCATTAGTGCTCCAGATGAGAAAGAGCCTTTGGAGGAGCAAAGAAAGGTCCTGTACCCCGTTTCCACCTCAGCATGTTTGCCTCCTTAACTTCAGCCATTCCCAAGCTTTTTCCACCAAAACCGGCAACAAAGGACCACTCATTTTCCACAAGAGGGTGGAGAACGTCGAATTTTTACTGTGGACATGTTCACAAAAGATTTTAATACAAAGTCCTTCTAGAGCCATAATATAATTCGGAGGGAAAAAAAAGTTTACTGGTAACACAGAGAAGGCTATTTCAATTATTAACAAGATTTATTATCAAGTTGTATTTTACAGTTTCAAAGGGAAGGTGCAGTAGGGGATATAAACTCTCTTGTAAATATAGTAATTTCTCTAGCTATCAAGATACTTTCTCAAAATATAATAAAGAAAAATAATTATAATACATGATCCACATTATGTTACTGCTCACATATCTTTTTTAGCCCTCCAAGTTTAAATTTAAATTTGCTTTGTCTAATCTTGGGTATATGAGATCAACTAATTTGGAAATAGAATCATAGAATCATAGAATCATAGAATAGTTTGGGTTGGAAGGGACCTAAAAGATCATCAAGTTCCAACTCCCCTGCCGTAGGCAGGGACACCTCCCACTAGATCAGGCTGCTCAGTGCCCTGTCCAGCCTAGTCT
>VZTY01012134.1:15649-65072 GCA_013400935.1 Turnix velox | reverse complement strand
AGAGGGGTAAAATCACCTCTCTGGATCTGCTGGTCACACTCCTCCTGATGCAACCCAGGATTTGGTTGGCCTTCTTGGCTGCAAGTGCACACTGGTGGCTCATGTTGAGTTTGTCATCAACTGACATGATGAAGCTAGACATGAATAACAAGTTGGAAGAAACTAAATTTATGTCCAGGAACCAGATCTGTATGTATGCCTTGGCATATACATTTGCTAAGATATCACTCCAGTGCTCCTGAATTACAGCTCATAGCCATTTGATTTCAGAGCAAGTGCTTTGACTTAAAACAGTTATTGCAATTGTGAAATGGGAAAAATAATAAAATCTGAATAGCCTCTTCTTCACCTTTGAATTTCTATAAAAGCAATTACACCTACCTGTTCAATAAGTCTTCTAAAATATACTTCACCATTTGATGTATTTCCAAGTTCATCACAAATTAAAAAATGTTTGTATTCTTTTAGAAGATTCCATTATGTATCTTGTGAAGCCTTTGAAGAAATAATTCAGAGTAAAGTCCCTGAACAACAGTGAAAATTTTTTGTCATGTGAAAACACAAATCTTGTGTTTTGCCAATTTCAGAAATGACATCCAAAAAAACCACTGTAAAGACAAAAAGGACATTTTTTTTCTTCTTCTTCCTCTCCCCTTTTCCCTGAGTATCATATGCCTGACCTGTTATGTCTCTTCCTCAGTATATTCAATGGGACTTTATGAGCTCAGCCATAAAGAGGACATGGCAAAAGGAAACACTCTAGAAGAGATCCAGGAAAAGCAATAAGAATTCATTTGAACATTGAAAATTTAGTGAAGTATTCACCCTGTGAATGGCAAAGTTTTACATAAATATTCAAAGTGCAAACTTCATGTTGTCTTCTTTGATGGTATGTTTCACTTCTTTAAGTCCTACTGTCAGTGCAGAACCATACCTGTGTTGTCTGCTGGAGAGGAACAGAAGTCCAGCCTTTACAAATATCTTAGCAGTGAAGTTGTACAAATCGTGATTGTCTTTTAAAGGAAAGGCTGAGATAGGATGCCATGGTAATCAGCCCAATGTCTGTTACAAAAGGAATATTATCATTACTGTAGTTAATTATTCATTTACCACATGGAGCACTGAATACAAGGGACAGAAACAGAGATCAGGATTCACAAGTGAAATAAAAAACAATAGGATCTCTACTCCACTTTGCACTGCATTGTGGACATTCCTGCCCACTCCCATCCGGCCAGGGGAATGTGCTTTTCTTAGTAAGCCTACTGAGTGGTGAAGAAAAACTTTTTGTGTCACCAGTACAGGTGGGCTCTGGCAGACTAGCTAGCATATTTAGGTTTTCTGAAACTCATTTTCTGTTCCCCATTACTAATTTAGATAGGTTTCCCAAAAATCAGAGAACTAGAGTTAAGTACCTGAAATTAAATGCCAGAGAGTAAGACTCAATATTAATTTCTGCTATCAGTGTTAGTATACTTGGAATAATGATAAAATTGTTGAAGGCAATTTCTGCCTTCTACAGCAAACAATCCTTACATGAAGGAAGAGGAGCCAAAGAAGTGCCATATTCACTGAACAAAGAGTTGCAGTTGAGGTTTTGGAGCTTTTATGTCTCTCCCTCTTCTTCTCTTGTTGGGCCAACAAATTTTAATTATTTTGTGTTTGGAAGAACAAAACCATGGTTTCTCCTTGTTAAACGGCCACCACCATAACAATTTAAGTGCTTTATATATGGGTAGCAAGTGTGGTCTTGAATCCATTCCAAAATAAGAAGTAGTTGAAAATAGTTTCCTGTGAGCTATTAAAGAGTAAATAATTCTTCAAATTATCTGTCCAATCTAACTTTGAAAAGAAACATTTTGAGAATTTTTACCAGCCCAGATGAAGATGTCCCTTATCATAGCAGAGGAGGTTGGATTAAACAACCTTTTAAATATATGTTCTTTCCAACTCAAAGTATTCTATGCATCTTTGAAATTATGTGTCCAGTTTTACTGCATGAAAAACACACTATCAGGGGTCACTGCAACCAACTATGCATCTCCATCAATATACCTTGAGGTACATTACAAAGTGGGAGAGTAAAATCTGTAATGTAGTGATGGCTGTTTGTATTCTGACTGAAACAGATGCTGTCTGTTTGGAGTTTCAGTTTTCTGTTCCTCAGGATGACAGTGAGTACCCGAGTAAAATATCTATAGATTTAACACAACAATTTTCTACTTAACAAAAAACCCAAGCAAAAAAAAGGCATTACCAAAGCAAAACAAAACAATAAAAAGGCACTTCCTTAATGTAGGAAAATACTTAAGCACAAGATCCATTTTAATCTATTTTTAAGTATGTTTAATATCTAATCAGGACGTGAATCAGGTAATTGTGTGGCATAATTGCAACAGCCTACTTTAAAAGCCTTGGGTAGTACCACAGGAATGTAATTCTCAGTGTCTACTTAAGGAGGTGATCTATAGTTTAATGTTAGTATAATCGTCATTTGATACAGCAATTGCTAAGATTGTAACATGTCTACTGAACAGTGTTTAAAAAAAAAAATAGATACATAAAATAGCAGAGTGTAAATTTCTCTTAAATTGCCACTTCCCCCTCTATGCATAATACATCAAATGTATTTAGCACCAGTGAACCGGTTAACACTTTTTTAGATGAGTCACTATCTTCATGTTGGAGTTACGTTCCCTCGTGAAGAATAAAATGCATTACCCTTGGGAGCAAAGAAATTAAAAAAAAAAATCTTGGGGAGTAACTTCATATCCATTACATGAGGGAGCTCTGTAAAATTCAAATAACTTGTGACAAAGACATGGATTATTGTTGTTATTATTATTACTATTATTATTTAAGAAAATGGCCTTTAGCCAGCTTAACAAAGCATCTTGCATCTTTCATTACTTAAACCATTTTTCACTGAAAATTTATTTTTGTTTCTAAAATATGTGTGTTTTGAGAGCTTATAATTAACCATATTCCATAATTTATACTTTTTTACATTCATGTGCACTGAAATAAAAAAAACATTGATGCAACTAATGAAAGTAAAATCATATAAAGTTTCATTATAATTGTAATTGATTTGTCAACTGAGTAATATAGCTAGATATATTACTCTGTTGACTAATTAAGTTAAAATGATAATGACACTTAGCCTGATCCTTATTTTTTATTGCATTTCTTCCAGATAATTTCTCATTTCTTACAAAGAAAAAGATTCAAGTTTTCTTTCTGATGACTTATAAGTCTGTGGATTAAAATTAATATATTAGAATCCTTCACCATTTCTGTTTCTTTTAATTGGAGTAAAATAATTTCAGTAGTTAATTGGCTTTTGCTGAAGTTAATTTGATAGTGGTGATAGAATGCAGTCAAAATGCAACAACTGACCGTAGGTGCAATAATATTTAGATAAGTAGGTAATTGAACCACCTAGAGTCTAGAGACCTTCATGTGTTTCTTAATCATCAGGGAACTTGTCTTAGAGAATGAATGCCACTGGGATGAGTTCTGTGTAAGACATGTTTAACTTCAAGAAGTATGCATCTTGCCAGAGATAAGAGTGAGACACTCAAGGAGATCTGTGTCCTGTGAGGATAAGTAGTGAGTGATGAGTGAGCAAGGAGTAGGAGAAGAACAATTACTTATTCTTTCTCATAATGCAGGATCTTGAAAAAAAAATATTCCAAAACTGAAAAAACACCTTGATGGATTGATCACCATCATCCAGCTGACTGCTGGATGCTAACCAAGCCATTCTCTCGTTCTTGTTTCTCAGTGGAACAGGGATAGAAGATAAGATTAAACACATGTGAGGTGAGAAGAAAGCAGTTTAAGAAAAGAAGGCAAAAGCCACATATGGAAACAAATTAGAAAACGTTTGTTCTCTACTTCTCATTAGCAGGTATGTCAGGCCAGTTCCTGGGAAGCAGGGCCTCAGTATGATAGTGACCATTTTGGAAGACAAAAAACTTGATAATGAATGCTTCTATTACTCTATCCCACCCCGTCCTCCTCCCTTCTCCTAGATTTTCTTGCTGATGCCATCATCCAACAGTAAGGAATATCTCTTTGGTCAGATTGGATCAGTTGTCCCAGCTATGTCCCTTCCTAACTTCTTGATCACTCCCAGTCCACTGGCCTTTGGCAGACAGGGGTTGCAGAGGCAATCTTTATGCTGCATCGGAACAGTTTAAAGGCTGTGATGTGAACAGTGCTATAATTTTCAGTCATTTTCAGTTTTCCATAGACAGTTCATTGCAATCATAGTTAAAGATTGTAGATTTTCTTTTATATTTATCTTTTATATTTTCAAAATATTTTCTTCACCCTATATCATAAGTTAATTTTTTTTAAATTTTTATTTAAAAAAACATCTCTTAATCTGCATATCATTCTGGATGCAAGTTTTTCCAACACTCAAAACATTTTCAGACTGTTGAAGCAAGTCATTTTGATTTGGAACTGGATGTGTCTTTCATTTTCACCCTTTTTTTGTTTTTTCCCCCAAGCTGAAACCATTTTAAAAATAAGTTAAAATTCTGCAAATGTCTTTGTTTTCCATTAACACTGAAATGAACAGTGGGTGAAAAGTGTGTCTGGAGTCCCAAAGATACCAAAGTCCAAGGTCAAACATCTCCTGATATTTCAAAAACTACAGAACAGAAGCTATAAACAAACTTTATTCTTCTGAAGCTATTAAATATGCCTCAGTGTTGAGAAATGTGTGGGAATACAATGCAATTGTACAATACAGTCACTCTCAGTTCACAGACAACACATGTTGAGGCACATTACAGCTTCCAGCTATTTAATTCTAGCTCCAAAGCACCGAACTGCTCATGTATTTAACTCCAGAGACCATCTCAATTGAACCACTAGTGTGCTAGCCATAATGGTAAACATTACACTTACATTGAGGCATCATGCCCTGAGAGCTTCAAGTTTTAGCCAAACTATGAATAAGGTCCTTTGTAGTAATTCAATGTTTCTCTGTTAAAATGCCTTTTAATCTAAGACAAATACAGCTTATTGAGGACCCAAATCCTTAAAATCATCCTATAAAGGACAAGGAGATAACAACATATGCTTATTGGTTTGCAATCCAAACATTGTTAATCTGCTGGCTACGTTTGTGGGCACAACATCTATAGATGCTGGGCTCAAGTCCATAAAAACAAACCCCATGTGTTTCTATTATTTCACTTAAAATGACAATGACAGCAGATGAAGGTCAATGATCATATAATCACCTTTACAAAGCATTCCAATAAATACCAAAACTTTGTTCTGGTATTTTTACACGCTTATGAGACAAAAAAAAATTTGGAGTTTTGTGATATGTTGCTTTTTTTCACAGACCACTTATCAATCTCAAAACACCTGTGTCTTCAAGCTCTCCAGGGATCTATGTATGTTAATAGCATTTCATGGTGCACCTAGTAACAGCCGACTGCTCCTGCCTTGTTTGTGGACTCACTCTTGCAGAGGTTAGACCAGCACATTCTTGACCAGCTGAGGACAAGTGGAGAATACCATAAGATTCTGGTGAAGCCATAACCAAATAGTACTTCCAAAGTACCTGAAGCTAGAAACTGCATGATATGACTGCCTTCTTGTTAATTTACTCAGTTCTTTGTATATCACATAATGAGAATTCCTGTTAAATATCATTCTTACACTGTATACTCACTTCTTAGTGACTTAATTACTGTGTTCACATATTAAATTTGTCCCTAGTGTGGAGTCATAGAATGGTGTGGGTTGATCATCTAGTTCCATCTCCTCTGTCATGTGAGGGACATCCACCACTAGATCAGGTTTCTCAGTGTTCCTCTCATCTTAGCCCAGTGCTGAAGCCTGGGTACTCCCAGTTGCTTGTATAAACCCTACTACCCTCCTGCTCCCATCTTTTTTCCATGCCACTCTGTTTGGTGAGTAAACAGTATAACATATTGAGTTCAAGATGCATATTTATATACTTCCAGGATGACAATATGGTATCATCTAACATCAGAAGTAACAATTGCAGAACTTTTTCTCTCTTTTAGCAAATGTAAACATTGACTAGTCACTACTAAACTGTAGACTGTTCACTAGTCTATTATCTAGCTGCATATTTGTAATTCTTCTGATCTTTGTATTACTTCTGTTACAGAGAAGCCAAGAGATTTGCATTGCTGCATATATCACTTAAATCAGTTTGTGTGTCTTCTTACCATGTGATACACTGAATGTGTGTTTGATTCATCTGTAGGTTGTCGTGTCTCATTCTTTTTCCAAAGGATGTTAAAATGAGCAGCATATAACCAATTCAGGTTTTCAACACAGTAGTACAAGTAGTACAACTTTCTAGTGCAAACCACAAATTTGTCCAAGTGCTCCATGTACTCTTTGTTTCATGCTAAAACTGAGGTACTACGTAGTTAGAATTCTATTACATTTACAATAGAGAATGTGGGTCAGAATTTCACATGAACCACATTAGTGAGGAAAACAAATAAATACAATTTAATTACCTGCAATCAATAGAACACATTCTATATGGTGAATGTAAGCTGTGAGAAATAGCAAATTAAAGCTCTTTCACAGCCTGCAAGCATAAGAGCACAAAGATTTCATAAGTAAAATACGATTGAAAAGCAAACAAATAAGTGTAAAAACTAATCAGATCAACTATTCCTTTAGAAGTAATTTTTTTTTTTAAATTACCTGAGTAGCACAACCTCACACATCCTATTTTCAAAAATAATATAAGCATTTAGGTCCTCAGTGGAATCTACACTACAAAGCATCTGTGTGATTTATGTGTGCTTACAGAAGTCACTTAGGTGCTTTGGAGAACAATACTGCTAAATTTTTCTAATTTCTAACTTAAAAAGAAGAGTAAGTACCTCATTCATCACAGGATTTTTCAGTGCCCAGAAAAACATTTGATATTTTTTGCTACAGGTGTCCTTTTATTAGTCATATTTTTCAAGAAAAAACTTATGGCAAAGAGACCCATAAGCTGTTTATAAAAAAAAGTATATTACATAGGTCATCTTGTGCAGTGCTGTCACAATGATTTTTTATCCACAATTTGCAATGAAGATAGATTTTGTACTGATTGTTTCACTGATATTTTTGTATACCTTTGTGCATATGCGCATTTAAGCTTTTTTTTCAATATTTGAAGTATTTTCCAGAACTATCTTTCAACTGATGCCAAAGAAAGAGACACTATCAAGAAAAAATGAGCTTCTAACTGAGAAATGATATTACAAAGATTCTTCTGTGTTCTTTTTTTTTCTTTTGAGGTGGAATTAAAAGCATATATTTCTTTTTCAGAAATGTTAGGAAGATAAAGATTGACATATAAGAAAAAGAAAATTGTTCTAGTAATATATGATGTTAGTGTAGTCTCAAGGACCTATTATAATAAAAAACTGAAACAAAAGGAGACCCAAACTTTCACTCTCTATGTAGTAGCTGTGGATGGGAATCCAGAAGTTTATAAATGGAGAAAGAAAAACTGAGATCAAGTGAGTATGTTTTTATTTGATCCTGTTTTCCCTGCTGGAGTAAACATCCAGAATGAGAGTTACTATTTAGTTGCTATATTTACAAAAGGAATTAGAAGGAAGAAAACAGTGAAAACATGTAAGGTTTAAGTCGGTGTGAGTAGATGCAAGTAGATGCAAGCTGTGTTACTTCTGTTTTACAATGTATCATCTAGCATTATGGTACAAATGGGACTGTTTTAAACTTCCGTGGTCAGATGCTGAGTCTCTTCGCTGTAGATAGATAGTTGATCACTACAATTTTGTTCTTGGTTTACACAGCTGTGCTTGAACCTAGACTCCTGACATTCCCTTCTAGCCCTGAAGTAATTTGCACCTCCAGTGAGTTAATTTTTCACCTTCAGACCTTGAGTATCCTTCCCTAAAATTTAACAGCAAAATACAAGAAAGTGTTAGTGTTAGAAAAGGCATTTTGCTACATAAAAGGCAATGCAATTTCCAGCTCCTTATCCAGTGAGTGGTCCATTCATCAAACCTTTTCCAGATTTTTGACTAGGAAGTCATGCAGGACAGTGTCAAATGCTTTACACAAATCCAGGTAGATGATGTCAGTTGCTTTTTCTTTATCCACTGATGCTGTGACTCCATCATAGAAGGCCATCAAGTATGTCAGGCAGGATTTGCCTCTGGTGAAGCCATGTCGATTACCTGCAATCACCTCGGTTTCACCTTCCACATGTTTTTCAAGTGCCTTAAGGTGGATCTGCTCCATGATTTTTCCAGGCACAGAGGTGAGACTGACTGACTCGTAGTTTCCTTGATCTTCTTTTTTTCCCTTTTTGAAAATGGGTGTTCTCTCTTCTCCAGTCAGTAGGAACTTCACCAGTCTCCCATGACCTTTCAAATATGATGCATACGTATGTCTGTATGCAAACTGTTTTACCACGGTCAAATCAATAGGGGAAAGGGGGCATACAAAACCAAAAGGTAGTCCTCATAGTGAATCTGGAACACATTCAGATGGAAATCGCTTGAGGATCAGATACTGAGGAGCATTGATTCAGGCAATTCAGCTAGCACTGTGTCAGCTTTCTTAGGCTCTGGGCCGTCTCTCACATTGGTCCATGTCCCAGCATTCTCAAGGAAATTCCTGCTCCACTGGAAAATTCAAATATGAGAGACAGCTTTATTCCTGGATGCTTGTGTGAAAAATGTGATGAAAGGCAGCTGGAGACCTACAAGCACATCTGATCACAGAGTAGATCCATCATAGCTGCATTTCATCACTGTTTCACAGTAACTTCTTCTTTCTATTTAATCTTTTCATCCACAAGAAACTCTTTGCCTTTGTGTGCAGCCCTACTTTCAATGGGAAGGTTGAAGATAGAAAACAAAGCCGTAATATTATTAAAACCAATATGCAAAGGAAATCTAGGGATAAAATATGGAGATATGTGATTGCTCCGTTTAATGTACTGTTTAGTACTTGTCATTGCTTAAGTCCAAATTCTGGTCAAACAAGCTTAATTATTTTCCTTGCATGGAAATAGTTCACTCAAGGCCAGAATTAGTTAAAAGCAATTTTATTTTGAAAATATGAATATTTGTGTGTGACAAATACAGGTTGTGACTCAAAAGGAACCACAGCAGCTCCACTGAGTTTCTCCAGATTATCCAAACTAATATTTGAAAAGTGTTCTGCAGTCCAATTGGAAGAGTAAACTAGCTCAAATCATTCAAGAGTTGAGACTAGGGACTTGCACATCCTGGAATTCTGGAACACAGGGAGACCATGAATGTCCTTCACTCAGGGGTCATAAAAGCATTTACATTTCATCTAACCAGAGGTCTTGTTATGGGCCTCACCTGTAGTCATCTTGCTGCAACTCAAGGAAGGGGAATCACTTAAAGTAATATTATCACCAGTGAACCCAGTGAACAAGTCTCAGATTACTTGCCTTTCTCAGATTAGGTCAATACAAGAGATACATAAGTTCAGCTTTTTGGCATTTATGAATTAAGATCTCTGAGACCATCAGGCCAGTGCAGTGAGAAAATGTAGTAAAAAATTTAAATACCATAGTACTGAAGAAATTTTTTTTTTTTTTTAGACTGGCAAATACTTTCTTCAGAGAAGTTACATAATAAACACAGTTTTCCTTCCCATAGAATGGCCTCACATTCTGTGAACATGGAAAGAATAATCACTCTAAATTGAATGAGTTTTAAGGTTTCAAACAAAATATTTATATTCCAAGCAATGAATTATTTTCTGCAGTTGCCAACCCATGACAGATTCAATCTACGTCTGTAAACACCAGAACATTTTACATTCTGTCACAATTTTTCTGAATTTACCACAGAGATAAGATTTTTGTGTGTGCACATACTGCTACCAGTGTAAAATTTTCCCAAATCAATCGATCAATCAATTAACAAATTAAGTGCTAAATTATGGATGTGAATATTTCCTGACAGGATGTTGAGAATAAAATATGTGTCTACAATTCTTTTGTGAAGTAGTCAGGCAACAAAGCACTGCAGTGTTTTCTTTAGGAGTTTACATAAATGCCTGGAAAACAAATGGGAAATTGTGTTCAAACAATATTTTATCATTCATATAAGCCAAGCCGAAATGGTCATTACACTGAAAAATGAATAAAATTCTTTTTCTTTCAAATTAAATTTTAATGTAGCAGAACTTTACATGATCCCAGGAACATAAATAAATACAAAGTGACAGCTAAATATTTTCCACAGCTAATTATGCCATTAATACTGAGCATAGCGTAAAGTACTCATGAAATAATGTTGCTAAATAATAAAAAAAAAATAATGCAAAGCAAGAGCTGTGAAAACACTGAAGATTTCATATATTGAAGCTTGTCTTATGCAAGAATTATATTTATTTTTACTCCTTTTTTTTTTCATACTGACATAAAATTAACACAACTTACAAGTTTGTCTGTTATCATACTTTCAAATTGCTTTATATATCTATTAAATAATTAGGGCCTAGTCATTTAAAGTTGCATATACTTAGAAGTGCCAGTCTGTATGTTTACACATTGCTAAGTGTCTGAAAGCTAACGAAAGGGCTCTTTTGCCCTCCAAATACTGCTATAGAAAAGAGACTAACACATTAATTTTGCAAAAGCAAAGTGAGACATGAGATCATAAACTGTCACACTCATCTGTGGATATTTGTGTGGTTAAATCAGAATTTGCACTTCACTCTCCCACAGGCCAAGCTAACAGTTTATTTTCCCCTGACTGTTTTCCGCACTTCATTTATAAGCAAATGTACCATACATCTAGAGCACATGCACATGCCACTCAACCTTGCTGTGATCAACATGTTATGAAACAACAGCCTAGTCTGGAGTGTTTAGGGCTGTTAGGATAATGAATTTGCATGACTGCTGTACTTCCCAGTGGAGCTGTGTTTTCCTAGATTTGCTTTAATGCAAGTGGTTTTTGCAAACAGCGGAGACACTGGAGAGGCTTGTAGAAATGTAAGCCCTTTAACAGATCATTGGGAAGCAAAGAAGGATCCCTTGCTAACCAGAATGACTATAACCATCCAGCTAAACAAGATTGCCACTCCTGTGGTTGCTTTTGATATTTGATAGCTGGTCATGTATGGCATGCCTCATCACACTATCTCTGGCAGCTGTGCACTGGGAAATCTTTAAAGATGTCACTCTACTGGAAGGATAATATTGTTGATTTAATAGTGAGGCTATGTATCAAGGTTCTTATTTCACATCTCAAGATTATTAAATTACTGGGAACAGTTTACTGTTAAGATGCAATTAAACTATGTTTAAGTTTGTGCCATACAATACTCAACAGGCCACTGTACTTTGAGACTGACTAGTGGTGACATATTTAAAATTTGTGGGGAAAAAATCATCAAGGAGCAGAAAAAGTAGGATGTCTTTTCACCATATCCTGGTGAGAAGTTCCACCTGATCAATGTTCAGACTGAAATATTTCTACTTCCACACACTTTAACACCCAAATATCCCCTATTTCACTGGATTTTCAATTTTTTCTCAAAAAAAATAGAAAGGCTTTCTCATCAGTTTGTGGCAGAGAAAATCCCTTAGCCATTAGAATGAGTGGAATCAACCCCTTATGTGCAGAAATCCAAGGGAGTAGAGAAAGAATAAAGATTAGTGTGGCTATAGGCTGGCTAACTTGGAGTTTCTGCCAGCTCTCTGAGATACTTCTAAGAAGTTTTGAAGGCATACTGAAAGTACCTGGCATCCACCAGGATGATTAGATAAGGACAGGAGTACCTCTACAAATAGTGTGAATATGTCTGTCCTTACAAACAAAAGACGTGGTGTTGCTAAAACTGCAGACAGGACTCTGGATGGGTGTTGGGATGTATGTTATTGATAACAGAATAATGGTGGGAATAAGTGTCTGCACAAATAAAACAAACACTGGTACTATGTCAAAACAAGTCAATTTACCCATGAATGTTACTGAAATTGCTGACATGACTTTGAGATATATATTAGGATGTTTGTTAGGATTTGATGGATATTAGGCAGATATGGTAAGTCTGTGAATTCTAGAACCAATGAGGAAAGGAATAATGGCTGGGAATTAGGATCAAAAAGGAGCTATATCCCCAACAACTTGATAGACCCCCAGTGAGGAATGCTTCAGTGGATTCTACCTTTATTCCAATAAACTTGCCTCTTTTTAGGATTCCCCTGTCTCCTCTGTGAACACACCAGCCTCAGGCAACAGGAACTCAATGCACAAGAACATCCAGAAAAATTGCTTTATGTATGTTAAAGTTTTGCTAAAATCATTATTTCTTAAAGGAATTTCCATATCTATGTCTGAGTTTGGCTTCATGCAAGTTTAAACCCAGATTAGTGGAAAGCAGTAAATCTGGTGACGGAGAAAGTTACTGTCACATCCCACTCTCAGGAAAGGAGAGAGTAGGTGACTCAGATTCATTAATTCCCAAAAATGTGGACTAAGGTGAAATAAATCTAAGGTTCAAGCATCATTGTCAGGAAATCTTCCTGATCACTATATTCTTTTTACTTGCAAAAGTCTTCCTAAATATAGTCATCTTTCTTGAGAAAAATGTTCCCAGGCATAACATGCTTTGTTCTTCTTGTTTCCACTTTGTTTCTTTTCTCTTGTGTTTGTCGAATTAGCACAGGCCAGCCCACTTGCCAAGGACAGCCTTATCTCAGATTTCTCCCTTCTACCAGCAATGTAAATAATGCCTACCTTATTTATTTCTTTACAAGAGTCTGAAGCATCTAAGGTCTGAAGGACTTTCTGCCCCTCATCAGGGAATTTACAGACTGTCCTCTAAGTTTCAATTGATGTCCTGTTTAAGTTGACGGCTCTTGGTTTAGGTATATTTACAGATATTACAGTGATTTAACAGATCTCCCTAATTTTCATTCTTTCTCTATACTTTTTAAAAGGCGTGTGAATGAAAGAGGAGAAAAAAAACAGCCCAGGAAAGAAAAAAATATTCAGTTTAGCCTTCAACAGTGAAAGGATTGATTTGTAGCTGTGGGCTCAGAAGTACAAGGATAATAGCTCAGCTATTTAGACTAATCTGAAGTTAGACATTTCATACAAAATGTCCCACCTCTTCACAATTGATGCTTTTGAATTTCAAATTGTTTCCTTTATTGAATAATGAAAATCTGGTCTTCAGCTAACCTTGATAAAAATTTATTTTTGAAAGCAATAAATAGCCAGTTAAGTTCTAAAATGTTAATAGCTGTGAAAATAGTTACTGCTGTCTAGATGAGTGACCATTTAATGAATCACTTCCACCAAAAAGGTCAGCATAGCAAGTCCCATGTGCATCATGTTATTACAACTTACCAGCAAATGACCACATTAATATTAACTGACAGATTGCAGACCTTTATGTTTATGTACAGTGGATTTCTGGAAAGTGTACTTCTGGGAGGTGTTAGAAAACTTTCTGCCAGCATATCATCCTGTAAATCGTGCCATTTTCAGGTCATTACTTGTTCAAAGTATGGACATCTAGTTACAGAGCTTTCTGAATGAGAAGTGTGTTAATGAATAGGGTCCTCCTGAACTCTCACCTTCAAAATCTTGGCTAAAAACAAGCTCATATTCTTAATTCCTCTCATTTCAGGGGTCTGGGACATGTCACAGATAGGTGTCCCCATCAGGCATTCTTATGACAGCTCTGAAAGATCTAATAGTGCACATTAAGGTCAGAGACCATTTAAGATAGATGCAACAGCAAACTTTCATTCCCCTGCTGATGCAGTCTCTGTTAATGGTGATTGCTTAATTCCTGAATTAAACAAAATGAAGCATGTGTACAGAGACCTCATATGTCAGCACAGAACAAAATTCCCACACTGAGGGCAGATATTCCCTCATGTTCACCTTCTGAAAAAACAGCAAGCTGCATTTCTAAGTCAGCTATGGCATATTGAGCACTTATGAGTGCTATTGAGCCAGTTACATGAAACTTCCATCTATCCTAATAAGATCAAGATTAAAGAGATGCCTTAGCAAGGGCCAGAACAGGAAGTAACCTGAATCATCCTGCATCCTCTTCTGTCCTGGAGAGGAGAAAGACAGAGAATTCTTTACATTGCAGATGGTAGGAGCTTGAGCATTACTCCTATTCCTACCTCATCACAGGTCATGAGTTTACCACAGCAGAATAGGTCATTGGAAAGAAGGAGCTTGGATGGATTCAGCTCATTGCAAATGGGAAGACCTCTTCTCGCCCGAAGTTTTTCACTTGTCCTCTAGACTGAGCTTCACCTGCTCTCACACAGTAAGACAACCAAGTTCACACCAGGAAAATTGGGCACATATGTATCCTGAGTCAGTGCTCTCATAGATATTTGTAAAAGGAAATTAATTATTAATCACTGATACACCATTTTTACCTACTCATAAATATACTGAATGTCACAAAGATGCTGGAAAAGTGATTAGGAAACTAAGCCCTTGAAGTCTTTTACAGAAATGATTATAAACTCCCCCCTCACATCTTGTCATAGACAGTAGAGAGGATAAATGCTATGGAATAATTCCTAACTTGCTAGTGTCCTTTTAAATTATGTAAAGCCAATTTCTTGTAATATTGTCACTGAACAAATAATCAGTTGATTGAGGAAGATTTGTGGCTGTAATTATTTATTCATTTAAATGTTTGTTATTAAGCCTTCCTCTTGCTGTTTGCACCCATTATATGATGAAAGATCAATATGGAGAAGATGAGGAAGTGCAGAAATGATGGTTAATTATCAAAAAGCGAGGAGGAGGAGATCAGATCAAGTACAAATGGCTTTGAGAGCTATGGTCACAGATCCAGTATTGCCGATATTAGCATCCATTTAAAAGAGAAGAGTTGTTTTGCTTTTAGTGGAGCTTTTTTGTTTGTTTTCTTTTGCCTTTTTTTCTTGTTCCTTTTTTAATTTTCTTTTTATTTTGACTTAGGCCAGTGGACTGAACACTTCAAATTAATTTTATGATAGTGGGTTGAATTTGGAGAAGCAGTGGTACTAAATTTACAAAAGGAGCCTTGAGTTGAAAAATAAGGTGTGCTTTTTCTCCACGGTTTGGCAAATGACTCATTATGTAACTAGTTTCACACCACTTCTCTTTTATTTCTACAGGTGTAAAATAGAAAAATTCAGTCACCTTCTTCTTTAGTGTTATACAATACAAATAGGAAAAGGATCTTATCTTTAATAATAAGTGTGCATTTACATGTACATCTCTCTGTGCTCATTTATGTATGTATTTCCACATAGAAAGACGTATATTTTTTTTTAATAGCTTAGATTAAATTGTGTCATTAGTACTCAGAAATAACAGACATAAAAATACTGGAGATGAGGTACCGTTATTTGTATTTATGCATCTGTGGAGAGGTAAAACATGCTCCAACTTTTGCTTCCAGGACAGCATAATAGAATTCAAACATGATTTTTCTCCAGTAAAATTTTGTTTGTTAGCTGTCACAATAGCTGGTACTTGGTAGTTAGTCTGAACTACTAACACTGGGTATTAGGACTTTCACTTTGAATTCTTAATTGTGATTGTAATAAATTTATTTCATGTACATTAACAAAATGGTCTATCACAGACTGCAATGCAATAGACTGCTCAGACAAGTCTTAAACAGATAACACAACTATTCATAGAATCATAGAATCATAGAATAGTTTGGGTTGGAAGGGACCTTAAAGATCATCTGTGAGTACTCATCTATCACAAAAAATCTGGTGAGTGCAAGGGTTACCCAAGTGGGATACAGCCAGAAAGAAGTTCTGTATTCAAGATTCTGTATAGATCTCAAGGGTCTCTGCATAAATGCTTGCAAAATCCATCATATAGCTTCAGGCCAGCCCTGAAACCTTCCTTTAGTGAAAATCTCCCACATGCTAGATAGTGATACATCCAGAATAGATGACACGCAACTATGGTAAATATCGAAGAGTCACTTTCTGTTAAGGTAGGGCCAGTAACTCCATTAAAATGACTAAGATAATAATGCCTCTCAAATCATCCTTGATCATGCTGGATGCTTGTACAGATTTTGGCAGAGACACCTTCTTTTCTGACTTATTTTCATCTGACTTCTTGACATGGTTGAGGATAAAATTAGTTCTTTAAATGGTTGGTGGGTTTTTCTGCTTTGGTTTGGTTTGTTGGGGTTTTTTTTTGTTTGTTTTTTGTTTGGTTTTTTTTTTTTTTGCGTGCTGTATCTTCTTTTTTGAAAAAATCAAGACAAAACAACCAGAAAAAAATACAATAAAAAAAGCCAACAATATTACAAAATCTGCTTAATAATAAGGAAAAAACTCCTGAATTGCAATGTATTTATGTAATTTTTGCTGCCTCTGCCAACAGTTAGTGAGAATAAAGGTGTCTGCAGACACATACCTGGAGAGGCAGTTCTCTGTCTAGCCTATTTAATTTTGTGCTATAAAGCAAGGCACCAGTTTATACATATTGTTGTACAGCTACCACTTAGGTATACTGTTTCAGGCTTGTGAGACATCCCATTTGACATACATGGGTAAATCTGATACATCAGTCTTTAATAATATTAAGGCTTTAACAACAGGAGCAAAAAGACTGAATATTTTCAGAACAGATAATTCCACTTGTTTTCTTCACTAAATGTTGTCTGGAAAGCAGAGTTACAGAACTTAGGAGCATGAGACATGAACTGGTAGGAAAAAAATCAGAAGCTCTGGAGGTCATTCACAGAGTTAAACACATTTCAGTATGGAAGTGGTTGTCAGAAGCAACCTATAAATCCCGTTCAAGTAAAAATGTATAAGCTTGCATGCGTATTTGAATTAAATAGGAAAGAAATCTACCTTTTAGAAAGTTTAGGTTAGATTTTAGCTTTTTTCTTATTTTACAGAGTTGACTTCCACTTACAAAAACAGACATTAGAAGGAATATATTTCTTAGTAAAGTTGGAAGCTACAGAAAAGAGCAAGGCATTGTTCATTTACTATGCCCTTTCCCTTGAAACTTACTGACTGCTTAAATCATCCCAGCTACACAGAAACCTTTAGCAATAAAATAAAAGCTATATTAAACACTAAATTTTATACATAAATGGAATTTCTCATTGTCAGTGAGTTTATAGAAGTTGTCAACTTCTCAGTCCTACTTATATGAAGGTAATCACAATCTTCAGGCATATGAATAGATCTAGTCAGAAATGGTCCAAATAGAATTAGCAAATTAATTATTTTTTTTCCCAGATGAAGCTTGATTTGCTGTTTTCCATATTCTTGCCAAAGGATGAAGAGAAAGCTGAATACAGTTTATTCTCCCCATTTAGTAGAAACTTCCTGCTGGGATTTGAGAAAAGACTGGCATAGAAATAGGTAACCATTTAGCTTCTGGGCTGCTTGGCCTCCATAGCTCAAAAGAAGCACAGGGCCAGAGGTTATGTATTATTCATATTTCAATTGGACTCAGTGGAGAAATCTGAGAGTTTACTACATAAATATGTTAAATTTAAGTACATCATGAGTTTCCATAAAATTCACTGAGGCCCAGATTTATCATTTCCTCCCAGTTCAACAAACCACTTTAAAATATGCTTAAATTAACTTCAGTAGAGCTGTGAATACTTACTGAAAGTTCAATGTGTCCTTAAATGATTTGGAGAATGAGGACCATCTGCATATGTATAAGTGCTTTGCTGAACGTGCCTAAGTATCCAATCCATGTCCCCATGAAATCCATGAGGTTTCTCCACTGATGGTATTAGGCTTCTGATTTATTCTCAACAGTTGGATATTATCAGTTAATTATCAGGTCAGATCTCTCTTGTTACTTCTTTGAAAGGATGCTCAGCTTTTCATCCCAATTCTCTATACTATGCAGTAGAAAACCTCAGATAGTATTCTAAGATTTCTTGCTGAATTGCGTCTGTGGGGGTTATTGTGATTATGATTTTAAAATGCACTTCTGAAAATTGTCAACTAACTCAGTCAGAATAATAATTCTAGACAAAACATACTAAATGTACATGCCTGTATTTAAATAGCCTATAGCAACAGAATATTATCTACACTAGGCTTTATACATGGTAAGGAACTTACTGTTGCTTGTTGCACAATCGCTGAAGCACTTCTAATGAAAGGGACTTAATGTTGAGCTATTTTTCAGCAGGATGATTGCAGGATTTAGAACATATATTTAAAGTATGTGGTGAATAGATCAGATGTGCCATCAGATCTTCTCTTTCTACAATCAGAGGAGACAAAAGCAATCCATGATTCAGCCATTTTCCTGAACCACATGTTAAAGTCACATGGGAAGTTACTGATATATGTAAGGCCTGTGAAGGCCTCATGAAGTTCATCAAGGCTAAGTCTATAGTTCTGCATGTGGGTTGGGACAAACTCATGCATAGTTACAGACCATGCAGAAAATGGGCTAAGGGGAAGGACTTGGGGATGTTGGATGCTGAGCACATGAGCTGGCAATGTACACTTGCATCTCAAAGCCAACCATATCCTGTGTTAACCATGAGAAATGCAGTCAGCAGGGATCATCTTCATGGCACTCCTCTGGACTTGTTCCAACAACCCAATGTCCTTATGTTGAAGACACCAGAACTGGACACAATACTCCAGATGGGACCTCACTAGAGCTGAGTAGAGGGGCAAAATCACCTCTCTTGACCTGCTGGTCACACTTCTCTTGATGTAGCCTAGGACTGGGTTGGCCTTCTTGGCTGCAAGTGCACACTGCTGGCTCATGTTGAGTTTTTCATCCACTGATACTCTCAAGTCTTTCTCTTCAGAGCTGCACTCAGGCCACACTCCACTCTGCCTGTATCTGTGCTTGGGATTGCTCTGACCCTAGAGTCTGCATTTCTTGAATTCTTTATGCAAAGATTTTAATGTCCTTCCAAATCTGCAATACAAAAATTAGCTAAACTTGTGCTTCACAAGGGATCACAGAGTGCTTTTGTAAGTGTCCTTTTTGACACTGAAGTAAGAAAATTTTAAATACATATACCTCTCTAAATAACTCACAAATTGAAACTGAAGTGGAACTCCAGCCCATTTTTTTTGCCTCATAAAGGCAAAAACAAAAGTAACAACCTTTTGTCACAGAAACACATAAATATATATTTCAGTGATTAATCTAAGATAACTGTTACACTTACAATATTTTCACCATTACAAATTAGAATACAACTAAAGAACTGTTGGTGAAGTTTAGCAAGAGAAAGATCACAATACATCACTACTCACTGCTCTTCCTGGCCTTAGAGAGAGGTTTCTGTTTTTAATCTCTTGCTACAACAAAGAAATTAAAGCCCCTTGTGTTTTGTTATTAATTTTAATCCAAAGGTTTCATATTCATTTCCAGATAAATGTTGATATTTAATCAAAAATCTGTATCCGAATAATCAATAGTTCTGTTGTTGGTATAGCAAAAATCAACAATTCTGATGATCTACACCCAATCTGCTCCCAATCACAGCCAGAGAAATATAGATGTCCAGGTGACAGTCTGCAGAGAATGCTCGAGACTTTCATTGCTAGTGAGGGGCAGTCTGCACTATGAGCAGGGGAATGGACTGCTCAGCATGGTGGCGGAGCTGCATGAGGAAGTGAAAAGGCTAAGGACCATTAGAGAAGCTGAGGCAGAAATAGACTGGTGGAGCACAACATTGCCCTCCTTAAATCAAAGACAGGAGCTCCTGTCAGATAGGAACCAGGATCATATCGCCCCTGCAGCCTCCCCTTTTCAGGCAGAAGGCAGAAACCTGAAAGAAAGAAGTGAGTGCACCAAAGTTCGTGGTTGGGGCTATGGGCAAGCTCCCTACCTGTCCAGTTCAATGCTTTCACTTTCTCTGAAGAACAGATACAAGGTTCTGGCTGTCAAAAACCTAGCAAACATAGAACGTGAGTAACAGGTATTCTTCACTGCATCCTCAAGAAGTACAGTCATTGGAGATTTGTGGCCCAGAGGAGGGCCATGAAGATGGTCAAAGGACTGGAGCAACTGCCCTATGAAGAGAGNTTAAGGCCAGGCTGGACAAGGCACTGAGCAGCCTGATCTGGTGGGAGGTATCCCTGCCTATGGCAGAGGGGGTTGAAACTCAATGATCTTTTAGGTCCCCTCCAACCCAAACTATTCTATGATTCCATGATTCTCTTCTAAGGGGAACAGAAGGTGCAAAATGCCTGGCAGACCCCAAGAAAATCTGGATTCCAAATTGCTTTTTCCTCACTCCTTCCAATAGGAGGAAATTACATTGGAAGGAACAAATGTACCCAGTCAATCAATACATGTCTCTGTGACTGTAGTCATCAATACTATCATGGGTTTTTTGACAATGGAATGGCCTATGTAGCACTGGGAATATTAACATCTAGTGCAGGATACCTGTCCCAAAGGGGAAAAACAGTTGTTGCCCAAGAGTTTGAAGGGCTAATTGATAAGGTTTTAAAGTAGATGAGAAGGGGGAGGATAATACCAGGCTTGTCTGTGGGACAATGTGCTACGGAGAGAAGTTGATGAGTTGCACCAAGACTGCATTACAATTAGAGTCTAATAGAGATGAGCCATGTGCTCCTAAGATAGTTGTAGTTAACAGGGAAACATATGAGGAACACATCAAGGGGCATCCCTCTCATAAAGGTGAACAATCAGCATCTCAATTGAAGTGCCTGTGCAACTACACACACAGCACTGAGCTGATGGGAAACTATGAGTTTGCAGCCACTGAAATTTGGTGAAATGAATCCTGCAACTGGAGTGTGGCCATCTGGAATATAAACTACTCAGAAGGAAAAGATGAGGCACAAAGAGTGGAGGGTTTTGCCCTCTATATAAAGGAAAGTTTAATGTGCAAAAAGATATCAATTAAGAATAGCCAGGGGGAAGTTCAAAGATTATAGGAAGAAATTAGAAACTAAGGCAACTCAGGGAACCTTGTGACTGGTGTCTCTTACTAACTGATCAAGAGGAGCATAATAATGAAGCCTTCCTCCTTCAGCTACAGAAAGCATCATGCTCAAACCTCTCGTCCTGCTGGGGCATATCAACCACCATTATATCTGCTGGAAAAACTACACTTCCTGAGGCAGGAAGTAGACAATTTTACATTGTCTATATGGTATATTTACATATACCATACTGGATCAGCTAATTACCAATGCCAATGAATGTCAGGAGATATCAGGATTGTTTTCCATATAGCACAAGATCTCTCCATCCCCAAATGTAAGAAATCTGGCAGGAAAGGTAAGAGTCCAGGGTGGCTGAGTAGGGACCTCCGGTTAAAGCTGAAAAACAAGAACTGCGTGGGCAGTTCAAGCAGGGTCAGGTTTCCTGGGGTTGGGTATAGAGATGCTGTCTGCTTATGTAGAGATGAAGTCAGAAAGGCCAAGGTGCAGCGGGAGATTACACNAGATGCTGTCTGCTTATGTAGAGATGAAGTCAGAAAGGCCAAGGTGCAGCTGGAGATTACACTGGAAAAGGTTGTTAAAAACAACAAGAAGGGCTTCTATAGGTATGTAAACCAGAAAAGGATGTTTAAAGAAAGGTTATCCTCCCTGGTAAGCATGGTGAACTCATGACCACAGACGAGGAGAAGGCTGAGGTACTCAACAACTTCTTTGCCTCGGTCTTCACTTCTCTCTTCATGGCCAAGTCAAAGGAACACTTGATGGATAAAAGGGGAAAAAGTCTCTCCTGTGAGCAAAGGCAGGGTTCAGGACCACCTGAGGAACCTGAATGCCTACAAGTCCACTGGACCTGAGGGAATTGGCTGCTGATACAGTTCCTAAGGCACTCCACATGATATTTGAGAAGTAGATGCAGTCAGGCAAAGTCCCTGGTGACCAGAAGAAAAAAAGTATCATAACCATTTTAAAAAAGGGGGATGATGAGAACTGCCAACCAGTCTGTTCCTGGGAAGACCAGTCTGGAGCATTCCCCTAGAAACTATGCTATGGCACATGGAGGACAGAGAGGCAATTCAAGACAGCCAACATGGCTTCACTAAAGGCAAGTCCTCCCTGAGCAAACTCGTGGCTTTCTACAATGGAGTGACTACATTAGTGGATATAGGGAAACCCATGGATATTGTCTATCTGGACTTCTGTAAAGACTTTGACACAGTTGCTCAAATCACCCTTCTCTCTAAGTTGGAGAGATATAGATTTGATAGGTGGGATCTGTGGTGGATAAGGAAGTGGCTGGCTGGTTGTATCCTGGGGGTAGCTGTCAATGGCTTGATGTGCGGATGGAAAGGAGTGACAGCTGGTGTCCCTCAGGGATCTGTGCTGGGACCACTGCTGTTTAGTATCTTCATGAATGACGTAGACAGGGTAACAGAGTTCATTCTCAGCATGTTTGCTGATGACACCAAACTGAGTGGTGTGATTGACACACTGGAGGGATGGAATGTCATCCAGAGAGACCAGAGAGGCTGGAGAGGTGGGCCCATGGAAACCTAAAGATCAGGACAAGTGCAGGTTGCTGCACTTGAGCTGGGCCAATCCCAGTACAGACTAGGAGGTGATGTGATTGATACAGAGCACCATTGTGGAAAAGGACTTGGAAATACTAGTGGATGAAAACTGGACATGAGTCAACAGTGTGTGCTGACAGCCCAGAAGGCCAGCCATACCCTGGGCTGCATCAGCAAAACTGAGGCCAGCAGGTCAAGAGAAGTGATTCTGCTCCGCTATTCTGCATTCAACTTGGAGTACTGTGTCTAGCTCTGGAGCCCTTAGCACAAGAAGGACATAGACCTGTTGGAGAGGGTCCAGAAAAAGACCACAAAGATGATGCGAGGACTGGAGCATCTCTCCTATGAGGACAGACTGAGACATCTGTCTCAGGCTCTCAGGCTGTTCAGCCTGGAGTAGAAAAGGCTCCCCAGAAACCTCACAGTGGCCTACCTGTACCTGAAGAAGGCCTACAGGAAAGCTGGGAAAGGACTTCTTTCTAGGGCATGTAGCAATACGATGAAGGGCAAAGTTTTTAAACTAGTGCAGGACAGGTTTAGACTAGACATAAGGAAAAAGTTTTGCATGCTGAGGGTGGTGAGGCACTGGAACAGGTTGCCCAGAGAAGCAATGGAGGCCCCATCTCTGAAGACATTCAAGGCCAGGCTTGATGAGGCTGTGGTCTAGTGCAGGATTTTCCTACTTAATGCTGTTCCACCTCAATGTTGGACTGGATGTCTTCTGAAGATCCATTGCAATCCTATATGATAAAACAGCAGCAATATGGCTGGATCATTCCTGAGGTTTACCCTGTAATAATTTCAAGGATAATGATGGCATGAAGTATACATTTTTTAAAAATCCACTCCATTTTCAGCACCCTAAATTCTTTTTTTAGAGCAGTAACTTGCAAATTGAATTCCCCTTTAGATCATGGTACAATATCTACTGTACTTTGGAGCACCTGTAATGACTTAAATATAATCCAGCTTCAAGTCATTATTCCTTGTCTTAGAAAGTAAGAGTCTCAGTCCAGAGTTGAAGGCATTTACAATACAACTGGAAAGCTGCACAGCTTAATACAATCTCCTAAAACTAAATAGCTGAAATTTTGCAGTAAGGATACTCTCCCCTCCTTCCTAGTAACTCAAACTACTTGTAATCACTGTAGCAAACAGAGCATGGTAAATAATCTCTTAGTTGTAGTTTATCAAAAACAGTGCATATTCCTAGTTTGGGATGAATGGTAAAATTTCACATCCTCTAACGATCAATAGTTAAAAAAGCTAGACAAATAACACAGATATGACTGGCTTTTTCTCTGCTTGTTGTCTTACTTAATGTTAGTTTTTAGTGTCCATCAACTATGTGGAACTGAGGCACAGTAATGTAAAATTATTTCTACATTAGTCCACAACACTGCACTTTCAATAGTGTTTCCCTAATGTTTGTGTACTAAAAGACATATTTATTTTCATATATAAGTTTTAATTAATTTTAAATCATACTCGAAAGAAAGGAAAACTGAAACTCACACCACATGTACTTGGAAAATTAGATCCTGGACTGAGAGTGAACTTTCATGATTATGATATATTTTATGTTCTTGGCTTTCTGATACCAGAATCTTTCTCACTCTAAACAAACATGAAGGGGGGCAGAAGTACTAAGGTAGCTAGGCTTAAGTAAGATTGCCAGAGACTTCCAGCACAGCTTTTAAAAACTTGACTTGGTTGATTTAAGCACAGCACAATAAATCAGATTCCATAACCCCCAAGTGGTCAACTCCTACCCTTGGAGAATCTGAGATAAAGTGAAAGACCTGAAGATAAAAAACAGTTATTGAAAGCACTTTTCCCTCTCAAGTTCTCTTGAGAGTATTTGAGCTTGTAGACCCTTTTGAGGTTTGCTTTGTATGCATTTTAAAAGGTGAGGCCTTTTTTCTCTCACATTCCTCCATGGTAAGTTACTTATTCATTGACAACTTTCTTTCTTTTTCATTTGCTTCATGATATCTAAAAGAACTAGCAGAATAGTCAGAGACCTTCCTCTGTTTTTACAGATCATTCATGCTTGTTTTGTGCATATGTATTTACAAGTAAGTACAGACATTAATATGATTACAAAAAATAAAAATGTACATTTCATAAAATGCTGCAGAAAAGACAGACACCTAAAGCATTTTAATTCCTACCGGGGGTACTTAAATATTCATGCAACAGTTCATCACTTTCCACTTATTTTTTTGGCTGCTTACATAATTAGGGATATTATGTTCTAGAAGAGCATAGGATGGTTCTTGGATACTGATCTTCTTCAAGAAGACAGTGATAACTCTGTCTTACCTATAAGTATCCTGTCTATTAGATACCGTCAGTTCTTACTAAAGAAGGTCTCTGTTTGATGTTTCCCTGGTGATTTCCCCATTAGACTGCCTCATTGGTCCTAAGGCAGATGATACTGCACTTGTGCACATGCTGCATCACTGCTTCTAACCTGCAACATGCCGCTAGATTTGGCAGAAGCTAGCAGTTAAATAATGTGGCCACTAAGCAAATCTTCAGGACAAGTTCAATTCCACTCTTCAATAGCAATGTTGAATGCAGTTTATATATCCAAAATTACATGCATAATGAAACTGGACATTTTCCTGAAGTGTAAAGAAGAGTGTTGATATTGAGAGGTTATGCTAGGTGTCATTGCCCTTTGGAAACCACAAATTTTCAAACATTTGTATAAATTTCAATCAATGTAACATCATTATATGCAATTAAAACAAAAAAAAGGCATGAATCAAAAATAATTGTGATTCCTCGATAATTGAGTGCACAACTAAATATGCATATACTATGTTCCCAAACTGCCTAGTTGTCCTTTTATATTTATTATAGAAATTAAAATTCTACAGCTGTCTGTTCATCACTTCCAAGTCTAGGCAAAAACAGAATGTAAAAATATCAAGTGTCTAATAGGCAAAAAAAAAAATAAATGTTTGAATGTTGCCCAAATGAGGACAATGGCAAATGCTTCAAGAACTGGAACTTGCAGAGAAAAGGAGTTCTGACAAACCTGAAGGAATTAACACTCTCAGAATCACTAAACTTGAAGCCATTGGTAAAGTAGATCTGACACAAGTATGAGAGGCAACTGAAAAAAATCTCACTGTTCCTAGATGTAGAACTCTAATCAGATCAACCAGACTTGGTTCTATGATTTTACTAGTAGGAAAAGTAAGCAGGAGGCTTAAAATCATTCAAGTTAGGCAGAACTCAGAGCTAATTTGTGCCTCTGAGTCCAGATTGAGTTAATCATTACAAGACAAATTAATGAAAACACAAATACCAATTAGACAGCATGGTTTTGTACTTGTTGTTTTGGGATCACAATACTATGGACAGAAGATCCCATTCTGTCTACATTTGCATTGATCTACACAACCCATTGGAGATTAAATAGTTAAAACCTGCTTGAAGACTCAGTTTCCTACATTCATATGCATTCAATGCACTTTTGTAAAGGGAGAAAGTCTTAATTCTCTCCTCCCTTCCATTTCTGTTTTTCTGATACACATATTGCAGAAAGGTAAGCTGCCAGATATCATAGAGTAATATAATCCATTTGCATGCTGATGTCCTAATGAATCTTTATGTGTACATGAATATTATACATATGAGCACACATCACATAGTGTATTTATAAGATATGTCATATATGCATATATACTGTAGTACATGTACATGATATATTTACATCTTTTATACAGAGAGCTAATAGATATAAAATAATTGCATGCACATAACACAACAATATGTTTGTATGATATTGTGTGAGTGTTTATGTGCATGATTACATTTTAATAGATAAAGCTTGAAGAGAGGGTATGGGAGGGGGAGAAAGAACAAGAACATCCTAATGTTTGGGAAAGTTCTGGGAGGAAAGGAGTTCCACAAGAATTTTTTTATGACCTTCTCTATGTTGGGTGCAACTGATGCTCTTTGTAATATTCAGATAGATAGGTCTTGTTAACTGCCTCATCCTATGGTGTCATCATTACAGTAATTAATGAATTATCATAGCAAACTGCTGTGACTATAAAGTTTTAGAGAATAAGCAGCCATTACCTGTGACAGTATGGGTTGGTGGACACCAATGGCATATATTTCATATTGGACTGACACCAACAATGTCCTTCACTTAAAGAGGAAAAAGAAATCAACTCAGAACCTTTCTAAATGAAAAACTTTGCCCTTTTGCTGCCTTTACTAATAGAAAACAAGTTAAAATGTACCATTGGGCAGGTTAATTGACTTACAAGTATGTCTTTTTAATAAGTGTCATAAAGTATGTCATGCAGCTGAAACTTGCTTTCAGTGCATTTTTTAAACTGTTGTCAACCAGATTAAAGTTTATTGTTCGCATGTAAGTTTCCTTTTTCAAGCAGTAATGAAAGACATTAAATTGATTTGCCGTGTGTATATATGAAGTGGATTGTGTCCTTTGCTCTTTGTCAATGTGCCTTTCCCAGATGCTTGCTTTCCTTGCTGTTTGTCTAAGCAATGAATCTTAATGGAATGTTCTTCCTTTCCCATGGCCTGTGATGCAACTCCTGATTTCTTTCGTATCCTACTTAAGTTAAAGGTTAGTGTATATGGGGATCTAATCCACTATACTTCAGTCTTTGTATTTTATCTTAGAAGTTTTGATAGGAAGTGATTGAAGAAATCCCACAGTGAATCAGAGTGTCATAGTGTGCTGTTTCAGGCCATTGAATGTCAGTCTTTATAGAGCACCAGTGTCACATGACTCCGTTACTAAAATCGCCATCTAATATAATTCACGATTGTACAAACTCAGGAATAACCCCAACATTTTGCTCCTTAAAACACAACATGCTAATTGAGATAATGTCTTATCTTAGTAGAAAGAAAAGGCAACTGGAATAAAAAGAAGATGAAAAGAAAGAGGAAAAGGAAAAAGATAAAGAAAAATTAGAAAAAAGAAAAAGAAATGAAACAAAAGGGAAAAATGAGAAGAATAAAAAAGAAGAAAAAGAAAGTGTATGGATTTGTGGGGTTTAGGGTTTAGTTGTGTTTTGTTTTGTTCTACCGGGTGCAGAAAGCAGCACAATTCAGTTGAAGAAATGTATTACTTTGATATAAATTTTCATCTGAATCAGGAAATTAGAGATTCTTTTGCTGCAAAATTGCATTCCAATTACCCAGATATTTTTTAACTTATTGAGCTGATAGCCATGAAGAATCCAAAATTTTAGTTAAATGCATATTTTTACAAGATATTTAGACTAACTCTAGGAAAGTTGCATTTTAAGGTGCTAAAATAGATCCTGCGTCTCACTGTAGTCTCCTTATTGACTCAGAAATTTTAGATTGAGGCTGGGGCTTTAAGGATGAATGGTTAGATCTCATGTCTAAACAGATATGAAGTGGTACTTGTGATGACTACATGTGTTAGAAATTTTATTCTAGAGGATTACTTTTCTTCTAGTATCAGTATATTCTATTATCAGTAAATGGTATAAATTAATCCGTTTTATCTCCCAGTGGAGGAAAAAGAAAAAGGTCTCAAGTAAACTGCTGCAACTGCAGCACACTTAACAGAACTATTTTATCATAGTTTAACAGAATTATTTTCATAGAATTATTTTATCATAGTTTACCATAACTATGATAAACTATAGTCCTCAACCCTTAGTGAGGTTTTCCTTTATGAGTTCAGTAGCCACCATGGCTTATAGGTGGAAAAAGTGTTCAGAAAATTTTATCTCAAAGAAAACTCTTTTCTTCACAGTCTTCCAGGCAATCTGGGTGGATTTTAACAGGATTTTAATTTGAATACTCTCTTATTCTCTATGAGTATATTTTCTGTTTTGTTTTTTTTTTTTTTGCTTAGGCTCATACTTATTAACAGCCCATCACAATCCCCAATGCAGTACACTCACATACAGAAGTCATGAGCTACATGCACTTATTTGATTTCTATTTTCCATACTAAAACCATGTAAAATCATGATTTGGATACATTAAACAAATTTAATTGGAAGCTGTATGAATAATTTTAAAACTCTCTGTGGATTGGTTAGAAAGCAAAACAAGTACTCTTCCCCCCAAATTAATAATAGTTTTTATGGAACTGTAGAAAAAGGAATAANAACAAATTTAATTGGAAGCAAAACAAGTACTCTTCCCCCAAATTAATAATAGTTTTTATGGAACTGTAGAAAAAGGAATATTTTTTTTTTTTAAGGGAACTCAATATAATGCTTATTGAATATACAGCTGATATACAGGTTGATATACAGCTGAAGTGTGCACTGCAACAAAATAGGATACACACTCAGCAGCAGTATGCCAAATACATGTTTTCTCCTTTTGCTTTGACAGACATATATCCTGGTCCAAGAATGTAATAACATATACTTAACAATTTTCCCATTTTCCCTCTTCATTTTATTCCCCTCTCCCTCCGTCAATGTCCCAGTACACTGGTAAAAACAAAACAAAACAAAAACCTTAAATAAAATTGAAAAAGAACTTTTGAGAAAGCAGTCCCTCTCACAAAAGTGACGTGCCTTGTGCTGAAAATAGAGGCAGCAGTGACAGGACTGGACCAGTAAAAAAAAGTATGTTTATCCTTTACTGCTCTACTGGTTACTCATTGTCTAGCTGCAAAGTTGCAACTTCTGGTCTTAACATCTGCCAAACTCTCCTCACCTCTAGTGTAGATTAGTACTATTTACTAACCTAAATATATCAACACCGTTCACTTGTGATGCACAATCTTGCTGTGAGAGAAGCAATGTAACTCTGAATGTTTTCCTTTGATATCAGCACAACTGTAAGTATGTTATTATTGTGCGGGGAACAAGAAATGCCAGGTATATGGAAGAAAGTTAGTCTAAAAATGAGGGCACATGTAAAGCTAATATTCTCTTCATCTGGAAATGTCATGCTCTGAAGTATAAAATTAAATAAAAATTTAAAATATACTCCTTTAGCTTCTCCCCTTCCTGTTCTAGTATGATTACCACTGTTATTTCTTCTCAAATGAGATTGCTTTGACTATGATATATCATATACTCATTTCTTCTTGGAACTATTGTGTTGATTTGTACCATCACACTTGAAGCACCATTGAGGCAAAACTCAAGAGAAATCTGACTGCAGTTGAACTACAATCCCCATGATGCATCACTACAACACTGAAAAATGAACATAAATGAGGACTGTATGTTCAATTCTCCAGTCTTTTCAAAGGAAAGCATAGGGGCTGTCCAGTGATAGTTGATACCAATTTGATTAGATTAAGCATTAGAATTTTCTCTTGAACCAGGGGCTAAAATGTCTATATTCCTGCCTGATCTTTCTACTGTTTCTATCTCAAAAGAATCTGTTCTTAGCCTGGAAATACAGGCCTCCAAAACAGACAACCAAAACACATATATGTACATGTACACACAATTGAGCACTAACACAGAGTTTTTTCAAAATGTGTAGATTGAGAAAACAGTTGTGACAAAAATGATCTTTCAAGCCCTACCACTTGTTCATGTGTTTAATTACAGTTAGAAACAGCTTCATGTTCACAAGCCATGGTGCTCATGGGTGATTTCAACCACCCTGACATCTGTAGGAGGGAAAACAGGGCAAGGCAACAGCAGTCAAGGAGGTTCCAGGAATGCATTGATGACAGCTTCCTCTTCCAAATGGTACAAGAATGCACAAGAAGAGGAGCCATGTTGGACATTGTTCTCACCAGTGATGAGGGCCTAGTGAGTAATGTGGAGCTCAAAGGCAGCCTTGCATGCAGTGACCATGAAATGCTAGATTTTATTATCCACAGGGCATCAAAGAAGGTGTGCAGCAAGCTTATCACTCTGGACTTTAAGAGAGCAGACTTTGACCACCTGAGGGACCTCCTTGTCAGGGTTCCATGGGAAACAACCCTGGTAGGAGGACTGGCTTGAGACAGCTGAGCATCATTCAAGGGCCATCTCCACCAAGCCCAGGAGCAGAACGCCAGAACGCCAGAAGTCTTCCATGGATTAACAAGGATCATCTGGACTTGATCAGATGGAAGAAGAGAGTACATCGGGAATGGAAGCAAAAGAGGGTTAAATGAGAAGAATACAATGACTGTCTCTGTACCCAGGGATCAGGTTAGGAAAGCTGAAGCCCAGGTAGTATTAAAGCTAGCCAGGGACATAAAGGGGCAAAAGGGGACCAAAGAAAGACTAAGGAAGATGTGGGCGATTTCCAAAAGGACAGTGGAAAGCCGGTCATGGGGGATTTGGAGAAGGCTGAGGTGCTCAATAACTTCTTCACCTCAGTCTTCACTGGCAAGGCTTCTGCTTGCACTTCTCGAGTCTTAAAAACCAAGGTCATAAACTAGGAGAAGCAAGATCCAACCTTTGTGACTGAAGATAGGGTTCAAGACCACCTGAAGAATTTGGAGCTGCACAAGTTCACGGGACCTGATGAAATCTACCCACAGTTCCTTAGGGAACAGACAGATGAAATTGCCAAACTACTCTCTGTCGTTTTTGAAAGGTTGTGGCAAACTGGTGAAGTTCCTACTGACCGGAGAAGGGGGAACATAACACTCATTTTCAAAAAGGAAAAAAAAAAGAAGATCCAGGGAACTGCAGGCCAGTCAGTCTCACCTCTGTACCTGTCAAAATTGTGGAGCAGATCCACCACTGCGAAAACAGATGGAATATGATGCTGAGGTGGATCCAAGTTGAAGGAGGGAAGATTTAGGTTGGATGTTAGGGGGAAGTTCTTTACTAGGAGAGTGGTTAGGTCCTGGAACAGGCTGCCGAGGGAGGTTGGGGATGCCCCGTCCTTGGAGGTGTTCAAGGCCAGGTTGGACGGGGCCCTGGGCAACCTGATCTAGTAAATGTGTTTGTTAGATGGCCCTGCTAGACAGGGGGGTTGGAGTTACATGATCCTTGAGGTCCCTTCCAACCCGGGTCATTCTGTGATTCTGTGAGGTGATTGCAGGTAACTGACATGGCTTCACCAGGGGCTAATCCTGCTTGACCAATATGACTGACTTCTATGATGGAGTTACAGCATAGGTGGATAAAGAAAAAGCAACTGACATAATCTACCTGGACTTGTGTAAAGCATTTGACACTGTCCTGCATGACATCCTGGTCAAAAATCTGTAAAAGTATGGGTTTGATGGACGGACACCTCACTGGATAAGGAACTGGTTGAATGGTTGCACTCAAAGAGTTGCAGTCAATGGCTCATTGTCCAAGTGGAAACCAGTGACAGGTGGTGTTCCTCAAGGATCAGTACTGAGACCAGTGCTATTTAAAATCTTTGTAGGAGATATGAACAGTGGGATTGAGTGCACCCTCAGCAACTTTGCAGATGACACGAAGCTGTGTGGTGCAGTTGACATGCCAAGGGAAGGGATGCCATCCAGAGGGACCTTAACATGCTTGAGAAGTGGGCCTGAGCCAACCTCATGAAGTTCAACAAGGCCAAGTGCAAGGTCCTGCACCTGGGCTGGGGCAACCCCAAGCACAGATAGAGGCTTGATGAAGAATGCATTGAGTGCAGCACTGAAGAGAAGGAATTGGATATGTCAGTGGATGAGAAAATCAACATGAGCCAGAAGTGCGCACTTGCAGCCATGACGGTCAACCAGGTCCTAGGCTGCATCAAGAGAAGTGTGACCAGCAGGTCAAGAGGGGTGATTCTGCCCCTCTACTTGGCTCTAGTGAGGCCCCACCTGGAATATCATGTCCAGTTCTGGAGCCCTCAACATAAGGAAGGCATTGAGCTAATGCAGTGGTTCCAGAGGATGGCCACAAAGATGGTCAGAGGTCTAGAGCAACTCCCTTATGAAGGAGTTGAGTTTGTTCAGCATGGAGAAGAGAAGGCTCAGGGGGGACATCACAGTAGGTAATCAATACCTGAAGGGACCCTACAGAAAGGCTGGGATAGGACTGTTTAATAGGATATGTAATGACAGGGCTAGGAATAATGGAAGCAAATTGTGAGAGGGGGGATTCAGGCTGGATATATGAAAGAAATTCCTTACAGTGTGGGTGGTGAAACTCTGGAACAGGTTCCCCACAGAAGTTGTGGATGTCCCCTCTCTGGAAGTGTTAAGGCCAGGCTGAACAAGGCAGCCTGATCTAGGGAGAGGTGTCTCTGCCTATGGCAGGGAGGGTTGGAACTTGATGATCTTTAAGTTCCCTTCCAACCTGAACCATTCTATGATTCTATACTTCATGGCTGTAACTTTCTGGTGTATTTTATGTTGCTCTTCTCACTGGTAATTTCTCCAAAGAAAAAAAATTCCACGGGATGAACATGTAACATTTTTCTAACTACTCCTTTTTCTTGTTGAGTTAATAATTCTGTATAAAGAGCACGTCCTCAGCTAAGCTTTGTTATTCCTTGTAGCTCATATATAAAACACTCGTTTGAACATTAGCATCTTCAAACATGATCCTATTGTAATACAAATGTGTATCCCATAGCCATGAGGACATGGTACTGTACAGGAATATATATATTAAAATATAAATTTCTATTTTTGCCTTTTTAAACTTTTGCTCACCAGATCAAGGAAGACTGTGTCAAACCATGCTGCCTTAGCAAACTCAGATTGTCTCCTTTCTTTAAGAACTGCTGTTCAAAAAGTGATGTTTATACATAGCTTAAGGACAGCAATTACTGTACAAGCTGCACCTAAAATAAGGTTTTTTAGCACTACAAACAATGNGTTAAGGCCAGGCTGAACAAGGCAGCCTGATCTAGGGAGAGGTGTCTCTGCCTATGGCAGGGAGGGTTGGAACTTGATGATCTTTAAGTTCCCTTCCAACCTGAACCATTCTATGATTCTATACTTCATGGCTGTAACTTTCTGGTGTATTTTATGTTGCTCTTCTCACTGGTAATTTCTCCAAAGGAAAAAATTTCCACGGGATGAACATGTAACATTTTTCTAACTACTCCTTTTTCTTGTTGAGTTAATAATTCTGTATAAAGAGCACGTCCTCAGCTAAGCTTTGTTATTCCTTGTAGCTCATATATAAAACACTCGTTTGAACATTAGCATCTTCAAACATGATCCTATTGTAATACAAATGTGTATCCCATAGCCATGAGGACATGGTACTGTACAGGAATATATATATTAAAATATAAATTTCTATTTTTGCCTTTTTAAAATTTTGCTCACCAGATCAAGGAAGACTGTCAAACCATGCTGCCTTAGCAAACTCAGATTGTCTCCTTTCTTTAAGAACTGCTGTTCAAAAAGTGATGTTTATACATAGCTTAAGGACAGGAGCAATTACTGTACAAGCTGCACCTAAAATAAGGTATTTTAGCACTACAAACAATGAACATAATTGAGTTGTCCTGATTTGGCTTGTTCTGAATGCCTGCCTTTCATATTCCATGCACCACACTGAGAACCTGCTGCTCCATTGATGGCTTGATCATTCATTTTAGTGAACAAATGCATCATGGGAAAGGTCTGGATGAACATACTTGCCAGGTTGCTACAAAAGATTAAGAGAATTTTTCCGTTTGCAAGTATATCACTGAAAATATCTTAGACTATTTTTTGAGGTTGGTGAAAGTCCTCTTAAATTTTTATTTTTGCTCCTCAGAAATAGGATTTTAAAAGCAATAATATATTGTTCCATTGACCCTTTTAAATGTATTTTTACCCTTTATTTTCAATTTATTATTAATTTCAAGAAATTTTTATTGGCATTTTTTATTCACTTATTAGAATATTCCATTTTAATAACTATTAAACAGTATATCTTTCAATGGAGATGAAACTTGCTTTGAAAACAGACAGATGCAATTTTCAAAGACATTTCAGAAACCAGCGACAAGTTGGGTCTCAGGCACCAAGTTGCTTGCTGGGGGTTTGAGCCTAAATTCCTCGGTTATGAATGTTCAACCCACCTGATATAAAAATTTAATAGCACTTGATCTAATAATCCAAAAGCTACTGAAAGACTGACACCAACTCTGGTAGGTTTTAATAAGGTACTGGAATGAGAAGCAGGCTGTTTTGTGGTGCTGATGCATTATATAAAATTTAATTCATTATTACAATTACAAAGATTATCATTTTTCCAAGTTCCCTATTGTGTAAATATCTCAAAACCCTGTGGGGCTGAGATGTCTTGGCCTGTTTCATGTTCAGTGTTCATTTTCACTCCAATTATTTCTTTCTTTATCTACACTTATAATCTGCCCATTCCTCCCACTTAACATATCCTTTGAACTTTTCAAATGCCTTCCGCTTCTCCTTATTATCTTTGCTTAACCACATCCTTGTCTCTATCGTCCTATTTTTGATACTTTTTACTGAGATGAATAAAGTTTGTATCCATTCTCTATATCTGCCAATTAGGTACAGAACTTCATACTTTTTTTTTTTAATTCATAATGGTAGGTTTTCTGAACTGCTGTTGATATCATTTCACTTTCTGAAAATTATTCCATATATTATGTTCTCTAATCCAGTCTTAAAAAAGGGGAGGAAAAAAGTTATATTAACTTCTGAGATTCTATTTTCACATATACCCAGAGGAATATTTCATTACTGAATATATTATATCACAAAAGTAGACCTTGGTTGCTCAACTGTTTCTATCATATGTCATACTTTGGCTTATTATCAGAGATTAAGTCCAGAATAGCTTCTTACTGATGACCACATGGTTTCTTTTTGACCCTCCAGGTATTGTCCAATCATTAGCAAAAGAGCTGAGATTTATCTTTAATGAATGTTCAGCTAGGGGAATAGAAAGCAGGAGAATAAGAAGTGAAATGAACAGGCATATGTAATGAAATGATTAATGAGAGGAGGTTTTTTTGCATCTTTTTTAGAAATCTAGGTGGCATCAGTGACTTACATAATCCATTGCCAACATTTATCCTTATTTCGTTTATCTCCATAGCTGTAGTTAAGCTGCTTATATCATTTGTCTCTTCAGGCATACTCTCGTCCCTCTCATAATACTTTAATCAATCATCATTAGCTTAGGTATAGTGCATATCATTGCTACTGTTTTGTGGTATGTCAGTCATTCGTGCCAAACAAATCAGCTAGCAACTCTGAAGGACCTCTATAAATGGGCATTCTTCTCTTCAAACTGTTAAGCTTAAATGAGTCCATGAAAACCTTTTCACAAACATTATGAGTTTCTATGGTGCACAAAGTTTTGCTAATGATGATGTCAGTACTTTCCAAGCCAATTCAGCTCCAGGTGATGCAAAGGTCTTGTTCATTGCTCCATGTCTCTGCCATATAGAAATCATCATCAGAGAATCAAACTGAGATCTAGATCTCTGTCAGTCCACAGCTGCCTCCTGCATCACTTCAAATACTGAAGTTTAATTTGAAGTGCCCAAGGCATTTTAACAGTTTATTGAGACTTTAATTTAGCATTCAGTGCCTTTTGTGTTAGGGTAACATGTTTTCTTCTGTGTGCCTATTGCTAATACCACAGTAGGTTCTGGCTGTGTGTTGTAAGCCATTGTAAATGCAGGAAAAAAGATTCACTCCTTTGTAATGATGAGTCTGTAATGATGAGAAACGAGGAGGAAGTGGAAGAACAGAACTATATGACTCCAGGTGAAAATAGAATTTTTGAGATTGGAAAGGGCCTTTGAGATCATGGATTCCAAGCAATTACCTAACAAAAACTGCCACTAAATCATATCCCTCAACACCATGTCAACCTTTCTTTTAAATGCCTCCAGAGATGATGATTCCATCACTTGCCTAGACAGCCTATTCCAAAACTTCATTTTGGCAAAGAATTTTTTCTTAATATCCAATCTGAACCTCTACAAGGGCAACTTGTGTTTTCCTCTTGTCCTATCACCTGTTAACAGGGAGAAGACTGAACTTCACCTGTCTAGAATTTACTTTCAGGTTGCTGTAAAGAATAATGAGTTCTCCTCTCAGCCTCCTTTTCTCATGGCTAAATAAGGCCAGTTCCCTCATCCACTCACATAAGAGTTGTGCTCCACAACCCTCACTGGATATATTGACAATCTCTGGAATTGCTCAAGAAAACAATTCCCTTCCTGAAGCAAGGGGGGAATACACAGTATTCAGGGTGAGATGCTCCCACAACCAGATACAAGAGGATCATCACTTCACTAGTCCTACTCATAATTCCTTTCCCATCCCACATGGTCAAACAGGATCTACCTTTCATGATCATCCGGTTATCCTTCATACGATACATAATGTCTGTCAGGTTGATTTGTTCCATGACCTACCCTGGCACTGAGGTAAGAGTGAAAATCAAGCCTGTAATTCCTTAAATCACCTTTCTAGTCCTCCTCATGCATGTGTGACACTTTTTCTAAGTTTCAATCAACTGAGATCTCCCCAGTTAGCCAGGACTGCTGGCAAATTTTAATATACAGAATCCTCATAAAACTTCTGAGCCAAAGCTACATCTGAATTATAGAGCATTTCATTGAATGAGTGACTGGTTACCAGTACATTTCCACTATAACTGATTTTTTATATTGTTTGTTTTCTGTGTCCTGATTTGATGAACTAGTTTAATATGCTGTTGGCAAGTCTCTGCTGTAACATAACCTAATATGAAGTGTTATCTAGTTCTCATCTCATGTCTCATGTTTGGTCATTTCCTCTTGTATTAATACTCCTCAGTGGAAGAGCTGTGGACTTTCTTCAGATGAATTCTGCAGCTTAGAAAATATTACTTATAACTCCCAATCCTGTGTTCTGATTTCATTATTTCTTATATTTTTTAGGTAAATAGAATCATAGAATGGTTCAGGTTGGAAGGGACCTTAAAGATCTTCTAGTTCCAATGCTCATGCCATAGGCAGGGACAATTCCCACTAGATCAGGTTGCTCAGTGCCTTATGCAGCCTGGCCTTGTCCTGCTTCCTGAGAGGGGGCATCTACAACCTCTCTGGGCAACCTGTTTCAGTGTTTCACTCCCCTCACTGAAAAGTATTCCTGTCTTATATCTAGCCTGAATCTACCCTTTTCCAGTTTACATCCATTATTTCTAGTCCTTCCATCACATATCTTATTAAAAAGTCCTACCTCCTCCTTTCTGTAGGCTTCCTTCGGGAATTGGCAAGCTACTATGAGGTCCCCCCTGAGCCTTCTCCTCACCAAGCTTAACAATCCCAGCTCCTTCAGCCTGTCTTCATAAAGGCAGTTGCTCCAGTCCTTTGATCATCCTCGTGATCATTGTAACATTTTTCACCATCTGAGTATCTGATTCAGTGTTTTTATTGAAATCTGTCAGTCTGTGCTATTACGTCAAATTCCTAGGATTTAAATGTGAGGATGAAAATACCTGTTTTTACTGTCTCCCATCTCATAATTATATTTGTGTTGATTGTTCCTTGTTGATTGGTTAAGTGATTCAGCAACAGAGATAGAATCATACAATCATAAAATAGTTTGGGTTGGAAGGGACCTTAAAGATCATCGAGTTCCAAGCCCACTGCCATAGGCAGGGACACCTCCCACTAGGTCAGGCTGCTCAGTGCCTTGTCCAGCCTAGTCCTGAACACCTCCAGAGAGGAGGCGTCCACAACCTCTCCGGGCAACCTGTTCCAGTGTTTCACCACCCTCACTGTAAAGAATTTCTTTCTTATGTCAAGTCTAAATCTACCCCCCTCCAATTTACATCCATTGTTTCTAGTCCTCCCATCTGATATCATATTAAAAAGTCCTTGCCCTGCCTTTCTGTAGGACCCCCTCAGGTACTGATGTTCCACACTTCCACCTGCTTGCATTTACTCCATGGCTGCCTAGGGAACAATGGAGAAAATAATGCTCTTGTGAGACTTTCTGTTCACTGTGTGTCAAAAGGTAATTTGAATCAAAGTATCACTAACTTAATTGATGGTTATGGCTCCATCCAAAAAGTAACCAAAGAAATTGATGTCATGCAAAATTACATATATATGACTCTTGAATTTGTAAGCATTTTCTTGTTTGCCTTGAGAGTCTGTAAATTACCTTTCAGACAGCTCAAAACATTACTTAAAATGTGTCTGCATGAGAATTTTTAGCTGCTAATAGGGGCAATAACAGCCTTCTTGTGAAATTAATTCCTGCAACTTCATCTTCATCTCAGTGTATTTTTCTACTAATGCATGGCACATAGCAATCACTGCTTAACATCCAGTGTTTCAAAACATGCCATTTCAGCGACACAGCATTCAAGAGATTACAGTGGTTCCCTCAGTACAGTAGTGAGTGTGAAAAGCAAAGTGGCTGGGATGAAAATATACTGTCTCAGAGCCTTAGCTAAGGTATTTAGACATATCTTGATCTCTACTAATTTTAAATACTTAGATTTATTACACCTGAGATTCCTGCTGTAGTTGGTTGGCAGAAATAGGCAACATTCAGAAGAGATTCAGAGCAGTTCCTTGGTCTTTGTTATGGAATCACAAATTTGTTCAATCCACCAGTGTGGTGGGTTCACTATTCAAAGTATTTGTTTAACAATAAGTCCAGAAGGCTATGACTGAATTTTATGTGAGTCATTTCAGAGAATTTTCAAACACATAGTCATGTTATTTATTGTATAAACATATAAAGTAAAAGGAATTAGTAAAAAATGAAGGAGGAAACAGAGCTTAAAGACAAATATGACTTCTCAAAATGTAAAAAAAAATTAAAAAAGAGAAATTGTTTCTGAACAACTGTTTGCTGTTTACACAAATTCTTCTGAGTGTGCATGTGTGAATGTGTGTGTATATGAACCTCAGCAGAACTGTAATGATTTTCTTAGATAAGGATAACTTTTAGAGGTTTTTCAGCTTGTGAGGAGAAAAAAGAAATTTCAAACAGAAATTTTAAAAATAGTACTTTTGCATATATATCTGAATCTCTGTAAAATATGCCTATCTGATGACTTCCATTTGATGAGACACCATAAAGACTGAATAAATCTTCAGCAGCTACAAATACACTGCATGTCTTGGAAAACTAAGATTAACCAGCTTGAAAGACTGGGCATTAAATCACAGTACTGTATGCAAACAAGTCATATTGTATGGCTTTATTACTTTCAAGGGTCAATAAGGTCTTTAAATAAAAGACCTTTGCCTAATGTGTCCTGAAATCTCTACACAAAGGCATTACAGATCTTCCAGCAACAGATTTTAGAAAAGTTGCACCTTATTGGTAAAAAACAATATAAATTTTCAGAATATTTGCTATACTTAACCTTTTTTCTCTTTAACTACCTTGTCTCATCCATAGGTTCCTTTTTTCCCATTTATTATATCAGTATGAACTCTATTTATGGTGCTGTAAGCATGCACAGAAACATTCACATACATTGCTCAAATTTGCTATTCATTTTTATTTTTTATTTGGTTGGTCTACAAAGTTCTGTTGAAAGCAATCAACACAAAATTTAAAGAAAAAATAATAATGGCTTTCTTTCCCTTCTCAATATTCTCATGATATTTTATGCAGATGAACAAACTTTGGCAAAAAATAAAAAAACATTAATAATAACAAAATCATCTTTCCATGCCTGCAAGCAAATACTGATTGGCTTAACTACGGAAAAAAAAAATTATAATTAATTATAAGCATCCCTCCTTTCCCAAAACACAAAATAATAATGCATCGTTTTGGGGCATAAATGTATCTGATAGAGCATCTTGAGTTCCCACAACACTCCATCTGCTGATAAATCTCCACTACGACTGACTGTGATGCAACATATTTGAACCCCCTAGAGGCAGCTGAGGCACATTAAGATGCCATTAATGTCCATTTTACATGTCTGAGCTTTCTTTCTGAGTTGGATCTCCTTTGTAAAATGTAACTGTTGGGCTATTTCCATCCAGATGTCACAGTGCATGTCTGTATTTGTTTATGGTGTGTAATAATATCTTCTGGCTGGGCAGAATAGTCTTAGAGTGCAGTGTATTGTTTTCAGACAAAAGTGGAAGCTGCCATATGAATATGCAACATTTAAATGCGGCTAAATTAAAAGGAAAAAAAAAAAGGAAAAATGTGCCACTCATCGATGAAGAGGATGAAAGAAATCAGGAGCAGCATTGTTAGGTTTTTAAAATAACATTTTAATGAGAAAGAATTAGGCCTTGATCCAACATAAATTGAGCAATTTACATGCTTAAATTAAGCATGTGTTTAAGTTGAACACAAGCACTTTTCTACCTGGAGATTTGGTTAAATTCCATTATAAGAAATGTCTTGGAAAACATGAGGATGTAATAGGCTAGAACCAAGATAAGTTGTTACTTACTCTTTTTTTCCTTCCTCTGCAGACTTTTCCGGTCTGCTTTCCCAAGTATGCTTCCACATGTGTTGAATGAAGCATGATCACTTCTTAATCTGTGGGCCTCGCCTTTTGTTATCCTGTGGGTGATCAGGCTGAAAAATGCAGTCTTGGCAGCAACATTACATTTTGGTGGAAATATTAGTGGTAGTCACATACAATTTGTAAGAAGGTAGCCAAGTCACTGTGTAAGTCATCACTCAGATAAAACATTGATATCAGTGATGTTTCAGCCTTCATTCCTTTTACAAAATAGTGACTTCAGGAATAGGAGCTGCTGAGTCTTGTTGAAGCAAACTGAAGTAATGAATCTGTTTTGCTATACTTTTGACTATTTAAAATTCAAACTTTGAGAAACAAGAAGCTTTATCTCGAACACAGCATATTAACATCACTGATCCCCATGCCATTACTAGCTTACAAAGGACTTTAACTGAAGCACAAGGTACTACACAGCTTTCGTCACAAACCTGAATTTATCAATATTGTGATACCCTGCTTAAGTCAAGGGTGAGTATTGTCATGAACTGTTCTGAACTTCCAACAGCAAAAGGGTAGCACAGGTAAGGTATGAACAAAATACTCCTTCGTGATCCAAAAAAAATTGCCAATATTTGTCATTGACTCTCCTGGCAGTCTTGGAAAAGCTATGTGCCTCACCTTGCTGATTTTAAAATTCAGGTGTCTTTGGACACCCATTTATAAAAAGGACTTTTGAGAACTATTTTAGTAAACCTGGAGAACAGTCCTTGAACTCTAGACCCAAAAAAAGTCTTGAGACATGGTTATATGATCTGGAGCTGAATAGTTCTAGTATTACCTCAGAGAAGATATTAGACACAAGCTGATCTCATCAAGGCCTCAGGCAAACCTTGGTGCTCCAGATTTTGCAATGCATTTTGATTTCCCATGTCATTCTGACGCAAGAAGAGAATGATGCATGCAGCAAAAAAAATTCTTCCCCTTGCTCTTAATGATGCCAAATGTGAATGGTGCATTAAAGTGCATGTATAGCCATATTATCTTCTTTCCAAAATGAGTTGCTCAGAAATCAAGAAGTGCCCATCAAACTGTATGAATATACATGCAGTCATTACAAGATCCATCCTCCCAAATGTGGCAGCAAAGCTTTGGAGGTCTGACGAAGATGATTTTGTGCCATCTGCCACCTGCTTCTGAAGGATAATGGCTGGCTGGTGAGTACGAGGCTTGTTCTAAATGTTATCATACTGTCTTCTTTCTTAAATTATGTGGCTAAAATGAGCCTGTCTTTGTTTTATTTCAATTGATACCAGATGCAGAGACTTGGACTCGGGTTTTCTATTCAGCTTGGCAAAGTGAAAAGAGGTAAAATATCTCAGATAACAGAAGAACAACTCCTGATAAACCTTAAGTTAAATTTCTTCATTTAAAAAAAATGGAAAAAAACCCCAAGATTTGACATCACTCCTGATTGGCATTAAAGGAATGAAAAATCAAAGTGTTTCATGTTTTCCATTTCCAGTGCTGCTAGTACTATTGATCATAATTTTAAAAATCCTGTCTTAAAATGCATTCTCTGTGTAATTTTAGTACCCTTACCAAGATTGCAAATGCTACTATCAGAAATTGTAGTATTAACAGTAACAGCAAAATCTACTTATTTAAGCAGTTTAAGTCAACCCTTTGCTTCCCTTTTGCATTATAGTCAGACATAAAAAGTCTTTTTTTTTAATAGATATCATGTTAATGTGTGAGGGATTTGATGACTCAGACATGTTTCTCTTCCTTTATGAACACAACATGGACAGATTCTTCTTTGGATTTTAACATTACATTAAATCAAGATTACTCTCATCATTAGCAACTGAAATTGAAACCATTTTAAAAAAAATAAAAGGAAGCCTTCTAACTTAGTGATGTTTCATCTATGGCAAAAGCAGCAGTTTGCATGTAAGATCTGCTAATGTTGTCTGTGGCTTCTAGAAGCCTGAAGCAGGACAATACTGTGGTAAGCTGTCCCTTCTTTCCTCCTCGTTTTGTGGAAATGATTATTTATTTCTTTTCATAGAATCATAGAATAGTTTGGGTTGGAAGAGACCTCAAAGATCATCGAGTTCCAACCCCCCAATTTTCCACAATGAAGTACCCAGTAGAAAAACCTGGATTAGGTAAATAATTTTTTGTCAGACAATTTGAGTTACGTGATGAAAAAAATTCTGTGAAGAGAAAAAAAGAGAAAATAAAAGAACAATCACATTGCTTTACATGCAAAGGACATGGCTTATTCATAAAACAAATGGTACTTTCTTTACACTAAGATATGTTTGGGAAACATAACCACCTTTCCCTTCATCTTTTCATGTCAGGGTGCACTGAGTCCTAGACCAGCTCATGAGGGGATGAAGTCAAGGATGACCTGACAGGGTTATTACTCACAGGGCAGTCGTTTGGAGTCCTGACAGGACAAGAAGAGATGAGGACTGAGTAGGGTCCAGAGGTAATCCATGTGTCCCATCAGGATAAAAAAGAGATGGAGCTAGAAACTTGTCTAGACACAGCCTAGACGAAAATGTCTAGCCTAGGGAAAATGAGAAACATATAGTAAAGGTTCAAAATCTTCTCAAGAGGCAGGGCTGGAAACTAGCATTCTATGGTGTCAATGGTACAGGGAGTGATGTCCAGGACTGAAATGAAATGGGACTCCTCTGTCATGGTGGTAGGTAGGTAGGCAGGTGGTCGAGATGATTCAGAAGCACTGGTAATCTCAGGATGCTGACACTCCCCCCATGTGAATAATCTTATAGATGTGTAGCTGGGAACAAAACTGTTTCCCAAAGGTTACCTGACTCCAGCAAGATGACAGTGCCAGTGCCACCATGTGATTTCCACAATTTGCATATGCAAACCACAGGAGAGGTCCTGTCTCCTTCCTGGCTTTCAGATCAAACTTTTTGTGACTTGGAAACCTGAGTATAGGGTATGTGGTTGGTCTCTCAGCATCTCTGTTGCCTTAGGCAGTTCATGGCTAAACTGAGCTGAAGAATTCATATGTTAGAGTGCATAGGCTGTAGGCTGAACACACCATGCACTGATTAACCTATTTTTCTAATTCAAACGTTTATGTTCTTTCTCTTTCTTATCCTTAAATTGCAATGAACAAGACTGAGTTAGAGTACATTATATGACTTAAATAGCCCTCAAATCAGTATAAGGCATTATAGGGCATTACAAAGACATCAGTCACAGAATACCTTGTACTATACATTGACATGGAAGGTGGAAAACATCATGGTAGGAGGTAAAGAAAAAGTAAGAATATTTTGCCTTTTTTTTTCTCCTAAAGGAACTAAAAAGGAAAGTAAAGCACTGCAGAAAATAACTATAATTTTGTTATATGCACTGTATACAGAGCCTAACCATTACCATAGCAGAGTTCATGGACTCTAATAAAGAGGAAATTACCCTATATTTCAGCACTATGTTCACAGAGTTCCTTCTCATGTTTACAATCAGTGGGTAGCTATTGAACTCACAGGGCTTTTTTTCCCTCTGCCTAGCAGTCTGCTCTAGTGAAGCATATTGCTACGGGATGTGCAAGTGAATTTAAAGTAAGAAGCATTTCTCTTAAATGCTTGCAATTTTCTGGTTCCACGGCCCCTAGCAAATGTCTCATTCTGTTCAACTAATATTTACACATTTTTCTATACAGCTGGTTTTGTATTATTTTTATTATTTTTCTTTCCAAGGTTAGATTTTTCCAGAGTGGCTTTAACTGTGGAAATAGATTATCCAGATGTATACAAATGAGCTTCACCATAACTTCAAAGTTGCTCGTAAATAAAGGAGATGTGGCATTTTCTCCTCAGCTGCTACTAAAGCCTTACAAATCTCATAAGCTCAAGATAGATCCCTGATTTAAACATCACGTAAAAGTCCCATCTTTTCAGGGGAATAGAGTTCATTTTCTCACTCACCCAAAGTAAAAATTGTAACGGAAACTCCCACCCTGCCTCTGGAATAGGGAGAAGCAGGGATAAAAAATTTGTAAACTATGAGCTAAATTTTTACGCTTGTGTTTATATAAATATACACATACATGTATAATTCTCCTGCTGTTATTTCTTCAACAATAGAATTACTATATACATATATTTCATGTGAGAAGTTTAAATATCAACTGAGGAACTGCAAAGAGTTATCAGGTCAGTAGAAAGAGTAGGGGGAAATAAAATTGAGGGGAAAAGGCAGACTTTAACAGATACAGAGGTAGAGAGAGAAAAGATATGGAGGTAGAAGGAGACAGGAATTCAATTAGTAATATTGCCTTCTTTAATTTTTGCTTTAAGTTTTCAAAATGGCACAAAATGTAAATACGCCTTAATGGGATGGGGAGCTAATAACAAAATCAAACAAATAAATACACAAACAAGCTCAACAACCCTGAAACCCAGAACCAAAACTCAATCACATAGTACAATCAATTTTAACTCTTTAAGGAAGAAAAATATGAGTCTGTGGAGGGTTCCCACAATACACCAATGCTATAAACCAAAGGAGCAGTGCATGATGAGTAAGGTTTATTTTAAAGCATAGCAATTCAGCTGCAGTTTGAAATTCACTTAAATAGTTTATGTTTCTTGTCCTCATTCCTTTTAAATCTTCATTTACACATTCAAAAACTTCTGCTTTCTCCCACTCCTCATTCTCCCCTTTCAGCAGTGTTATTAGGACAGTTCACATATCTCTCACTTTTTGTGTGTTAGAGTAGCTTTCTAAAAGGTCCACAGTCAGCTAGTAGATATATACTTAATTAAAAGCAATATATCTTGCTTTTTTTCTTTCCTTCTAATCTCTATCTACAGGCTTGCCCTTGGAGTTTATATTGTCCAGAGCAAGGTGAAGGAAATTCACTATCTTGCTGGAGTTATAACTAGTAAACTCAAGACAGGAAATATAACAAAAATAGGGACTTTAAAAATTGTTATTATTTTATTTTTTGCCTTGAAAAGTTACATTCAGCAGGAGGAGGAGCAAGAGTTAAAAATTTTTAAAAAAATTTTCCCAGGGCCACTGAATTTTTACCTAAAAGAATAAGAGGTTGGTCCTCCAGAAATTAAATACTGCCTTAGTGAAGTCTGTGTCAAAAATAGCTTCAAAGGAATAAGATTTTTTTTTCTTGTCTCAAATATAAAGTCCTCTGCTACTGTAAATCAGAGTCACTTCCCTGACTTGTAATCAATAGTGCTTTTTTAATTCGCACTGCCTCTGTATCCCCCTATATTCACACTGTTTGCTATATGAGACAGAACACTTTCCTGCACTTTTCACTGGGGAAGTAGATCTTTCTGAGTGGGAGCACTGTGGATGAAAAGAGAGCACTGCGCAACCCACTAACTCATTCCTCAGTCCAGCACTAGTGCCGTGGTCCTCAGGAGAGAAAAACACATTTTCCAGAAGGAGAAGCCTTCATCTTCAAATTTCAATAGAGGGAAGGAAATTTCTGGGAATGACGTGGGAATCAGGATGAAGAGAAAATAGACCATCAGGATAATTAAGGGCTTCAGGAGCTAAATTATGAGATATCCGAAGGCTTGTACTGGGAGCAATCAATAGCATATGAGAATCCACCAGAGTCAAGAATAGCAAGAGATTTCTGGCAATAACTTTTCTCCATGTAGTATAGGAGATGTCCAGGGTATGTATCTATACTTGCGAACAGCAAATAGTTTATTTTAGTCTGTATTTTATATCTAAATAATCAGATACTCCTCAAGTATTGAACTGATCTATGCATCTTTTATTTGACTTCTCAGCAGTGGCAGCTAAATTGTTTTATTTTGACATCACTAGCTTTCCTTACAAGATATTTAAAAGCCTTAAACTGATATAAAAAATTCTCTAGCTGTGAGTGATGAAAATTATTATTCTCAGTAAAGAGAAAAATGTTTCTCTTCTGATAGCCTTGGAGTTCTGGGAGCTCATCCAATACTAAAGCTGGAGACAGGGGAAGTGTGGGCCTAGATCTTCCAAGCCAGATGCTTCAATATTTGAAGTTGGTCTATGTTTATGCAGCTAAATAAGCATCTTAATATTCAACAAAAAGATTCTGAGTAGACAGCATACTTCCAAGGCACTGCATTTATTTAGATACTCAAGTTTGTGTTTAAATGGTACCTCTATGTTATCAGAGCAAAAAAAGTCATTGCACAACTTTCAAATAGAATCAGAGGATGAGTTAGTGTCTGTAAATGATACTGAATGCCAGGATACAATGTTTTATTTAGAAGATCTGTCTTTTCAGTATGCAGAGCACCAGCAGGAAAGTTAGCAGTCTGTCCTTCATCCTACCAATTAATGGAGGTACACTTTTAGCTGCAGAAGTATCGCTGTGCTGCTACCTATTTTTTCTCAGAGCTGGGCACTGCTGAGACAAGTGAGTGCTTAAAGAGAACCTTAATATAATTACAAATGTTCCCACTTCCCCCTGTAGAACTAAATTTACTTGCAGTACTACTTTTTTCCCCAAACTACTGTAGTGCCAATAGATCCAAACTAAGAACGGGATCTGAACTCTGACTCTGAGAAGGAAATGATCCTGCCAGATGGGCTGACAATTTAAATAGTCAGAACAGACAAGTGGTAGTCAGTCCTATTACACAAGTGGGGAACTCATTAAACATTGTGCCCTAGATTATATACTTATTTAGGGGTAGAACTGTGGGTTGAACCCAGATCCTCTATCTCAGATGAGTGCATTAAGCACTGTGTGCAATAGGGCCAGAAAGGGCAATTTTAAGCAGGAAAGAAGAGGAATCAAGGGAGCAAGCAGCAGGATTGTTAATATAGCCATGGTTTTGCATATGTGTGAAAAAGGAGAGCAAGGGTCATTCTGCGGAGACATAAAAAGAGAAGAATAAAGATTGGAAAGTGACTCAGGAAATAATTCTGCAAAAAGATGGAGCAATTAGCCTTTTCTTATTTTCTTCCTTGCATTATTTCTCTAAACTTCATTGACTTTTTAAACCATGTAGATACAACACTTTATTTTTTTATTTATTATAACATTGCCACCTCTTCAAATTCCAATTGATCTGGCTTTTGCTTTAATCATCCAATTAATACAGCTCCAGAAAAACTCAAGGGAGATGTACCTAATGCAGGGAACAAAAAACTATACAGGCAGTGCTGTGCTTATGACCCTGTTAGAAGCTTTTTGATTATGCCTAACTACTGTGATCAATACTTCAGGACTTTTTAAAACATGCATATTGGCGGAAATGTAAATGGTGATTTTATTTAGATTTCTTTTTTCCTGATAGGTTTTATTTAAAAACGATTTGTACAGTTGTAGTTGAGTCACATGAATTCAAATCTTGAGTGCTTTCTTCTGAACCACAGGAAATGAAAGGAAAATGTATGAGTAAATGAAGTGCATATGTATGGATACATACATGTGCAGAGGTTATGAATGGGATATTGTAGGCACATTTCTCTGGAATCAGTAGATTATAACTTGTAAGGACACAAGTGCTCTGCAATTCTCTGTGCCAGTAGTACTTGTATATATTTTAGGCACTAAAACAAGCTGAAAAAAACATGGAGAAAGAGGACAAACACAGGAAGTTTTCCGTGCATTACAAAGGCAATTATACTCCACCCTCTAGGAAGAAGAGAAAAAAAAAAGGGAATTATACTCCCAATCTAGGAAGAAAATAAAAAAAACCCAGTGTCCCAAAAATGTAAGTAAAAAGATTTTATTATGGAAAATTAAAAATGTAGTTAGCACCCAATTCTTTCCCTGGACCACCAGATCCCACATTAAATCATAACTCTGATATTGTTGATCAGTTAATTGTTTTCTTGGTTTTGTTTGGGTTTTTTTGTTAGAAACATCAAAAAGAAAAAAAGAAAATAGTTTATTCTTTTCAGTAAGTTTCAGACAAAATGTCTTCAATATCACACATAACTGCATTCTCCACTATTTACTTGTCCTCTGTAAATTCTCTGCATCTTCCTCCAAATCCTTAGTACTGAGCAGTCTCTGGCTGTTCTTGCATTGGATAGTGTGATACACCCCTCTATAAGCATCAGCTGGTATAACTTTAAGATCCATGTGACTCCTCACAGGTAAGCCTAAGAGCAATATCTCAACGGATGAAGCACCTTAGATCTCCCTATAAACAACTGGAAATATCTTCTTTTCTCTTTACCCAGTGTTCAGATGGGTAGAGTGAGCTTGTAAGCTTGTGAGCTTTCCTTCACTCTTACAGTTTTGGAAGTGATTATCTTTCTCATTTTATTTTACCTTACATCTCTACATGTCAGCAGGAACATGCTGTGCTATTGATCCCCAGTTTGTAATGGCAGAACTGTGTAATTGTGCATGGAGGATGCTTTCATCTTTTTTTTTTTTAAATATTTTATTATATTTTATTTTCAGCTGAAAGAGAGGCTGCCTTGAAGAAAGAATATGCCTGGGTTTGCTTGGTGAGCAAGTAAAATTGCATCCCACGATGACAGAAAAAAAAAAAAGAAATTACTAGTTCCTGTAACAATTTCTCTTGGACTGAGTT
>VZTY01012134.1:0-15615 GCA_013400935.1 Turnix velox | reverse complement strand
AAGTGCTGAAGGGAATTTAAACAATTTTGTCAAAAAAGGACAATTTAAACCTGTATGCAGCTATGACCAGAAGCAGAGAAATCCTGAAGTAGACCAGGTTGCTTACAGAACNAATATTTTATTATATTTTATTTTCAGCTGAAAGAGAGGCTGCCTTGAAGAAAGAATATGCCTGGGTTTGCTTGGTGAGCAAGTAAAATTGCATCCCACGATGACAGAAAAAAAAAAAAGAAATTACTAGTTCCTGTAACAATTTCTCTTGGACTGAGTTTCAGTGAAGTGCTGAAGGGAATTTAAACAATTTTGTCAAAAAAGGACAACTTAAACCAGTATGCAGCTATGACCAGAAGCAGAGAAATCCTGAAGTAGACCAGGTTGCTTACAGAACCATCAAGCCTGTCCTTGAATGTCCCCAGGGATGGGGCCTCCATCACCTCTCTAGGCAACCTGTTCCAGTGCCTCATCACCCTCATGGTGATAATATTTTCCAAGATAAAATTCTGTTTTCTATGCTATTCTATTTCATTTCTTTATATTTTCTTAATGTTTCTAAAATATTTTAAGGATTTCTTCTCCAAATTTTAGAACACACTAGCTTTCCTTCACAAAACAAAAGTAAAATAATCTCAACACCATGCAAAAAAACCCAGCTCCCTTCTGTTTACAACTTGCTCTCTTCCCTCTTCATGTGTTCATTATCTCCAAAATTACCATCTATAATCATCTCATTTAAAATTTCAAAACATTTTTCCCAATCTTAGAAATTTCAATAGACTCTTCTTCAGAAGATGAAGAGGGGCTGTCTCTCTAGTGCAGACCCATAAGCAGTTTCTGAATAAGAAGCTCTAAAGCTCCTGGAAAAGAGCTGCCTGAAAATGCCTGATATGGACATGTGTGCCAGCATGCCCTGGCACAGCCACAGCACAGACTGCTTGCAAGACACATTGGGTGACTGCAGCAGGAGGCAGAGCCTATCAAATCCTGGTGCTTCCTTTTCTAGATGTGCAGATGTGGCCAACAGATTTCCTCTTGCCTCTTCTCCACCTCCGAATAAAGCAGTTTTACAGTATGCTTCAAGCAAATTTGGTGCCTAAAGAATGATTTCCACCACCAGGAGTTGCCAGGCTGTAGGTGAGTGAATAGCAGTCCTGTGCCAATTTCCCCTCTATCATAAGAAATCACCACTTGTTTACTTGACAGAGCTACAAGTGTAAACAGCTGTAGATTTCAGTGCATACAAGATATTACAAGTGTAAAACAGCAGCCATGCATATTATGTGTTTCTGGGCTCTACAGGTTCACTACTACTTTCCATCAGAAAACTGAGAGCATAATGCCATTCGCAGGGAGAGATGGACACCTTTGCTCAGCTGAAATGTGGAGAGACCACAAAGGCAGGGAAGAGGCAATCTGCTGAACTCTCCAGTGGTCACACTGCAAAGCCAGGGCCTGAGCTGTTGGTCAGAAGGGATGATACTGTAACAGTGTCACCTGTCAAATTGTCTCTGCGGGAATAATGTTGATTGGTGCCCTGGTGATTACTGCATGGTTAAAACCTGGCAGATGAAGGCAAATAGAGTCTAAACTAGCAGCTGGGTTTTACCCTCCATGTAGTGGCATACAGTTCAGGGAAATCACTCCTGACTGGCACCGCAGACTAAAGAATCTGTCTGAAGGGGTGGGAATGAAATGTGGCAGAGCCAGAGTGCTGAAATATCACCTCTTTTTCCAGGTGAAATGCAGTTCTTTGTGAATAATAGCAATCTGCAGTAAGTAGACACTAGATGCACCTGGTTAATTAAGTCTCTATTGTGCCTAACCAAAGCACACTCACTGACTTAGCAAGGTTTAGCTTTTTAAGGGTCAGACTAATGTCAAGCAGAATTGGTAACATATTGAGAGACGTCCAGATGAAGATAATGGATTATTTCTAATACCTGATTATGTGCATATGTGCTTCTGGAAAGCAATAGCAAAGAAATCACAAAGGAAGACATTGTCTGATCCAAAATACTTGTATGTCAGCACATAAGCAAATCATAAAATTGTACAATAAAATCCAAGAAATGTGTGTATTTCTGAAGGCTTGTTTGTTTGTTTGTTTTAACTTTTTATTAGAACAAAAGTAAAAAGGATATGTCCGTCAAGACCTGGACCTTGCCTCTGAGGGTACCTTGTAATAGGTGCTTTGAAAGCAATGCCTGGAGTGATTTTTTTTCCCAGTGTGCCCATGTCTCTTTTGACACTTGATGACTGCTACTAGAACTTCATTCAAAAATTCACCTTTGTGAAACTTTCATATTTTTTCACCCTGCTTTCAAAGTGAATGTTGAATCACAAGAGTGGTGGAAATCAGTTAATTTCAACAGATTTCAGTGAAGCATCACTAGTTCACACTAGCTGAATCTCTGTCTCTCAGTTTTTATAAAAACTCAGTTACAAATTATTGCAAGAAAAAAAGCAGACAAAATCATGGAAGCCTATAATGAGCCTGTAATCTTCTCCTTCTACGTAATCTAATCTTTTCAAATGTTAGCCATCTCACTACGGTAACTAAAATATAGACAGAGATGAAAACAACAGTCTTGCCTACGTGGTCTCATTCACTGTTTCCTTAAACCACATAAAAGAGATTAGAACACCTTGCTGTTTTTCCATCTATCATTTCACAAAACTACTTTCTCTATTTCCTGCTCCTTTTTACAATTTTCACCTCTATAATGACATTCTAGGTGATCCACCACTGTACTTCTAAACCTTACCTTGCTTCTTTCTGACCTAGTCCTGTTAATCATACCCAATCTAATAATAGCAGTGTTAATAACACCTTTTGATACAATATCCTCCTCCACAGGCCTTCTAGGTTCTTCGGATGGCTAATGTCTTGTTAAAACTTTTTTTACTTATTAATTTTGTCTGTGACAGAGCTTGATTAGCTTCTAAATTACCCTGTTCCTATTTTTAGTGCACTATGCCCCTACCCTTCACACACAGTTTAATCCCAAAGTATTAATTCGTCTCTATATAATGCTGACTTGTCTTTCTCTAGGTATCCTAAATCTTCCTGTTTTCGTTTGAGGTCCATCTACCTTTGTTTTAACTCTTATTACCTTTCTCATTACTTTTACTGCTCTCTGTTCTCCATTGACGGGCACAATTGCTTTGCAACAGCCACGAGTAGTGCTGGAGAGGTGAAGGGTCAGGTTCACTCTTTGAAAGAACTCACCTCACTCCTGCTTAAATTAGCAATTGCAATAATGCACTGAATTGAGAGAGTGTGAGGAAGGGGGTGGGGGATTATGTTTCTAATCACTTGGGAGTAAGTTGTGAACTCAGCTATTTTCAGGAGTGAGAGACAGAAGAAGCAGTTCTTTGCTACCATTTCAACTCATGTTGTTGGTTGTCAGACATGCTGTCTTGCAAGCAGGAGATGGGTCAGTGAGGGCAGTCTGAGTGACTTAGTGACAGCCACTTAGTCAAGTGGTCCCAGTAGGGAAAATGATGTAGGAAGCAAACGGCTGCTTGAGCTTCTCATGAGGTAATCACAATGCTGCTGGGGAGAAAAGGCAGTCAGGATCCATATTAAGTTGTAGACTATCGTATTGATTTAACTTCTTATTTAGGGTTTGATGTATAGTATATTTGTAATTTCTTATTTATAGTATGGTATTTTCCTTGCTCAAATCTATTCCAGGTCAAATGCTCTTTATATGTGCAGTTCTTGCAATATAGGTGTATTGTTTTGATGATTAAAAATTAGTGCTGCAAATTTTCATATGAAATCAACTGAGATGAAATGAGGAAAAACTGGAGAGGAGAGAGAGAGGAAATAAATATACAGGCTATATGATCTAGAAGAGCTTTGGTCTCTTTTCTTTGCCTCAAATTCTACAAGTGCTCATGAAAACTGATTAATTTAGTGGATAGGATCGATGTCAGTTTTTGAGCCAGTGTTGGTGTGGGCCTGGAATCTTTCCCAATTTGTGATCAGCTTTGTCCAATTTCTAGGAGAGGAACTATGGCCTATATTGATAATTTTCTTCCTCCTCCAGAACCCTGTAAATAAAGATACATACTATATCCAAGGTTAAGTGTGCCTCTGAAATTCATTCCTTCCAGAAATCAGACAGACATCAAGCTGAGCTTGTGAAATTTAGCATAACATGAATCTGACAATTTTTAAGTATTACCAGTACAGCTGTGGGATGCTGTTCAGTCTCTACAGCTCCTGCCAAGTCACTATAAACCCAAAACTAAATGTTCCCTCCAGTCTAACACACACGGCAAGATGTTTTATAATTTGAAATAATTGTGATCTTTTGACTGGTGCTGAATGAAAAAGTTTTTCTTTCTTCAAATATGTTTTTTACTGTCAAAAATAAATTCAGAGATGTAATATGTACTCTATGGGATTTCAATGTAAAATGCTGATATGGGCACCTAATAAAACACATGATGTGCGTTCCCACAAAGGAAGTCATGGAGATATGACTTTACTACTTCTAATGGAAAGAGCCAGGGAAGAGACTAGAATAAGATAGGGAATGAAATCATAGAACACAGAAGGCAAAATCTATTAGTCTGAGAACTCTCAAGCTTTTGTTCTTCATCTTAGTCTATCTGCAAGGTTCTCATCTTGGTAACTTTAGCAGTGTCTGTCCCAAGTCCATTCATATTGCTGAATCAACAGTAACATATGCCAATATCTCATTGCAGCAGATGATTTGCCATAGCAGGAGGCACTAGATTAGTCATGGGCATAACCTTCTGACATTTTTCCTACCAACATGGTAGCTTCTCTTCACTTCCAGCAGATTAGCTTTCAAAGACATCATGATGCACAGCAGCGAGCAAATGCTCCTAAGGTCCAGCATTCTCAGGAATACTTACTGTATTCCCTACAGTATATTCATCCAATAGATGCTTTGGATTTATGTGCTTTCTGCATCCTTCTATGATACCCAGATATGAATAGGGACTATTTTTCCCCATCAGAGGATAGTATCTTCATCAGCACAATAGTGGGGAACAACTGCTTGTATCCATTTAACCACTGAAGACCAGAAAAGAGGTGCTAAGCATCTAGCCACTGGGGATACTATGCTCTGGAAAATGAGTGGGATTACCTCTAAATGCTGAGCCCAAGCAAGCAGGAAAACTATTCACTCATTACCTTCAGGTCACTCATGCAGTCCACTGACAAGAGCTGTTGGATTGGCTAACCTTCATTCCTGTGGAGCCACATGAAACAAAGTAAATTCCAAAATTTGTGACAGAATATGCTAAAATGCTTCCGTCTTCTATCTCTACACTGCCTATGGTGCTTTTGTTATTTGCATTAGTACTATTGCAATTGCTTTATTGAATATGCTGGCAGAATATACTCATTCCAGGTATATCTAAGACATGAGGTTGATGGCTTGACCTTGCAGCTCCTTGTTGGAATGTAACTCCAGCATGCAGAAGGAAGGCAATGAGTTCTTCTCCTAAGAGGTGCATAATCAGTATCCAAAATGAGCCTCCTGCAGACATTTTCTTAACAACAGATTTAATGGAAAGGCTCCTTGTAATGCAAAGAGAGATGAGCCACACATTCTGCAGCTTTGATAATCAAATCATTATTTTTGTAGCCTTAAGGGATATCTGCTTACAGCAGAATTCAACATATAGTTTAATTTATTTATCTGATCTTTCTCTGAACATGAATAACTCTGATGTCCTCCCCCGTTTCAAATTTTCTTACATAATTCAAATGGCATCACCAAGTATGTATGTGTGTTTTTGTACTGATGATATTGACAGCTGATTAAAAGAAGGTTTTATTTCTCTCTTCTCCTTGTCCCTTCTCCATCACTTACTATTCAAGGTGCTTATTGAAAAGGATTTAATTTTTTTACCACCTTAGTTCTGTGCCTCTGTGATTAATATCAGTGTTACAAATTCTGACCTCTCATCTCTTTCATCTTTTTAAAAAGTTTTTAAAATTTATTGTTGTGCTTTTGCTAATCCCTCAATCTTAATAAAGCACTTCTCATCTGTACATTTAAAAAGCTCTACAAAGGGGACAGGAAACATTGTTCTTACTTGCAATGCTGGGGAGCTAAGGCACAGAGAAGTGAAGGGTCATACTCAAAAAATAAGCCATCCAAATCAGTGTTGCAATAAATTCGAATTTTTCCTGCAAATCTTCCCTATCTTGTTTGTTGTATTACTTTCCTTGCAGAATTTGAACAAAAATGTCATAGTCATAATTTTGATAGTAAAGTAATTATTTTTCTTTTTAATTGACTTGAACTCCCTTCCCCCTTCCTTTTACCTCTTTTCCACACTTTCCAATGTAAATATGTACATTCAGAACTTTTGAGAAAGTGCAAGAAAAACAAGTTCTGATCCAATTAGTGTTTCTCATTATTAGGAGTTCTGCAAGTGTATGTAAGTTTAGCATGATGGCCAGTCCTGCCAGCTAATGTTTGATACTTACGAGAATCAGATTTTCTACTGTTTCCAGGCTGGGAATGTAAAGAAGTTGCACAAAATGAATCCCAAACATAAATGTGCCTAAGTGTGATAGCATGGGTGACAACAACTTGATAATGTAGAGCTCATAATGAGACACATACATATGGTCTTATCACCCCAAACTGCTCTACCCTGCTGATTTGGGTAAAATAAAACCACATCAACAAGAAGTAAAAAAACTTGTCGACCATCTCATAGCTCTCTTGCTCATTACACCAACCTGTCAGAAATGACAGCTTGGCTGAGCCCTGTTATTCCATGCTGACAAGGTGCTGTATTTGCTTTTCTGCAATAATGTCAGCTTTAAGGTGCAATGTACTTAAGGAAGCTCATTTCTACCGTTTGGCCAAAAAGAGCTATTAACCCTGTTGGTGGGATGAGCTGCACCTTTAAATTAGTAGTAATTTGTTTAAGATTGTTCTTGGAAAATTAATTTTAAAGAGCTGAACTTTTTTGTTGATATTAAGGACTTATTTACTGAGCACTCAACTTACATGGTAATGATTTCCTCATAGTGTCTAAAGCAGTAATAATGTTTTGCCTATTATCTGACATATTTCAGAAATATACTAATGCAACCAAGTAAAATTGTGTACAGGGACATATGTTTGCAATCCATTATAAATAAGGAGATACAATATAAACATGACAATCTACAGGGCAGTGATGCAATAAATGTATGTTGCAAGGAAGACCACAGCTCCATTCATATTACTACCTCTGCAGCATTTAGGGAAATTGAATTGTATTAGGACAGAACCCCTTGAAACCTGTTAGAAGAATACCTGGTGCTTTGAATAAGTGCATGGAGAGGTGGAAATGGCAACTAAGTGTTCATAAACACTAATGTGGGCTGTACACCACGGCAAACTATATCATACAAGTATATGCCAACTGCGAATGGACCCAGCCAATATGATCCTGCACTTCCTGGAGTACATGGATTTTGAGAGTCTTCTATTTAATTGGTGCAATGGGGAGTCTCTTTAGCTGTTGTGATAGCCTCTGAAGGGCTTTTTTTATTGATCTCAAGCAACTTATTCCCTGAAGGTGTTCTAGGTAGACATATCACAGACTAGATTTGCAAAACATTACATCTCTCAGTGTTTCTCAAAAAAAGGGGAGGGCTGCTGAAATGATAAAAAGGTTAATTTAAGAGATACTTAAGGAGTAAATCTTGTCTTGATAATTTAGCTTTCTTTCAGTAGTACCTCACTCATCCACATACAAATACAAACAGTAATCAGTTCGACATATTTTTCTCAGAATACAGGCCATTACAACAAAAAAAAATCACAAAAGCAACATAAAAAAGCCTCAGACATATTGTTGAAGTGGGCAGATTTAGTCAGTGCTACATTGAATGGTAATAGGTCACAGGAACAGCTCAGAAACATTTTAATGCCTAAAACTTTAGGTGCTGAATTGTCTACTTTGTATTTGTACTTGTTAGCAACACAAAGAAAGAACAAAACCTTAGGCACATAAAGAAGAATCAGTTATTACATGAACATTATTTTTCAGACACTGAAATCTGTTTGGTGATTTGCTTCCTGGACTATGTACAGTACATGAACTCACCTTGGAAACTGTAATGAAGGAACTGCCAAATGCAGAAGTCTGGTCTGTGGGAGTAACAGCCCCTTCTGCAAAGAGCAGATGTCTGAAAATTATCCTGCAGCTTCAGGCAAACTCTGTCATGTTAGAGAACACTTACACAGACAGTCTCAACCCCTACCGTGGGACTATTTCTGTGGATCAAAATCAGTGGGGTTTGTAATGTAGGTCCCATTCCTGCAAAGAAAAATAAGACTCAGACAGCAGCTCACAGCCCTATTGACATTAGTGCAGGGATCTGTGTACACAGTACTGACCTGGGCATGCACATGCAGCCAAGTGAACTACAGGACAAATCACACAGGGTGTCCCAGGAACAGAAACTATCTGTCATCTTTTGCTGTAAAAATATCTTCCCCTTTAATTGGCACATTATCCCAACCTTGTTCTCTTTCTCTCCTTTAAATTTTCCAAAACCGTGCCTTCACATTTTTACCTATATCGTCCCATGAAATAGGGAAGAAACTTCCTAAAAACACCTGGAAACATACCTTGCCTTCCAAATCTCTTTCAGTTCTTCTCAGAAATCAGGGATGTGCATATTATCTCCTTTTTGGAGGTGTTAATATCCTCTTTTCATGCACTCCCTCCTCTCTGCCTGGATCTAGGGACCATCATCCTCATTCTCCTTAACTCTTTAGGACATAGGCAATGACAGTTTGCCAATGTGTTCAGACAGCAGCTCAAACTACAGAGGGCTCAGAGAACAATTAAGAATCAAGATACTATGGTGACAGTGACAGCAGCAGCAGCAGGAATTGAAGGGTGGCTCAAGAAACTGCCCTGATTGCCCCTAAACTCCAACAAGCAGTCCCAACTGTTGCCTTAGTATTCATTTCTTCTCTCTGAATCGGAAGATGCTCTGAAGAATGAGGAGTCAAAATGCTGCCATGTGTGGCGACAATAGAGCCCATACACAGGGGGAAGATCTCACAGCAGTAGTACTTTGTAGTAAAAGTTGCTAGTGTAGGGAAATAGGTACAAAGCAAGATCTCTTATTCCACACTGAATGTAAAGAGGGACATAAATTGTTCTGTTTGGGAACCAGTTTACCCAGAGCAGAAGCAAGTGTGATCAGAGAAGGCATCTCACATCTCCTTAAAGCACTTTGAAAGACTCTAAGTAAGGAGCTGTGGTAATTCATTACTCCATCTCTCTGACTCAGAGTGTCTGAATTCAGCCCTGGTTCTGAGACACGGCTTTGTAAATGCACTGCTGTTGGGATGGAAATTCTGCATGTTCTGCTGGTGGAAAGACCTTGGAAGTGGTGCTGGCCCACAGGCATCCAGGATGTATTTAATAAGGCAACTGGACATTTCTCCCTCTTTCCAAAAAAAAAAAAGAAAAGAAAAGAAAAAAAAAATCACTTAATGTTCATGACTAATTAAATTCTCACTCTAGTCATGAGCTGTAACAAATAATTACAGCTTAGATCTAATATAGATACAACTAATTGTTCTGCCCACAGTGCTTCGTGACTAACAATTAAACAGAGCTTCCAAAGCAACTGAGAGCAGATCTTAGGCTAACCTTTTGCCTTCTTGTGCTTCTGTTGCCAAAGGAATATACATGCCTACAGCTTTTGTATTCCCATTCACATCACTGGCAGTGACAGATTCTTCTCTGATGAGATGTTAGACAAGCTTATTCCTTTTAACTTCATGTGTTCCCATTTTGTGAGACTGTAGGGCAAATAAAAAATAGAGAGACACAGAAAAGAAAAAGACTGCATCACCTCCAGGTCCCTTGGGAGTTTCCAGCCTGGGAAGCTCTCTTTATCTTTGTAGCTGTATCAGTAGGTTTTGAATTGTCTTCAGCTTCTCAGCTAAATATGACTGTTTTTGTCTCACTTGCCCCTCCCCTCACCCCACTATATTTCTCTTTACTGTTTTAATTGAAGAAAGCTACTTTATGAAAACACACCTTCTATCCCTTTTTGAGTTAACTTTCTGATTTCACAGAAGAAACATGTCAGATTTACGCAGTGCTGCACAGATTTCTTTTTCAATCCTCATGTCCGGAGTCTTAATCTACACAATACAATATTTGAAAAGTGTAAAAAAAAAAAGGAGAGAGAGATGGGAAAAAGGAAAACAGATTTGGTAGGAAAATATGAAAGCACAATTTTGAATCCTAATGACTGAAAACCAAAGGCTAAGCAGCCAAGAGCCATAATAAGGTTAGCATTTCTGCATTTTTGTTTAAGGGAAATAATCAAAACTATCTTCTCATTTGGTTAAAGCATCCATCCTTCTTGAAATCTGGTTAAGTAAATAACAAAAGTAGTGATTTAATTTTGATTTTTTATTTTTTCTGTGTATCTGGTATGTGAAAGATACAAATAATAAGGAGGAAAAATTCTTTGGATTTTGTACATTACTTATTTTTAGTCCCTTAAGGCTACAGTAATAGTTGTAATAAGATGTTAATAATAAAGCTAGAAGTGAGTCTAATCACACAAAATATATGAGCAGAAGATAATGAGGTATGAGTTGTCATTTGACTCAAATTGTGATGAGTATTACATGGGAAGGAAAGCTGTAGATGTGAAACATTAAATCAGTCCAGTGACCTTTCCAGTTCTCTGAAGTTGAAATAATCTTTAAGGATCTGATATCCTGTTGATTATTCACTGACTTAAAGCCAAGAAATGCTGATAACCAAACCAATCTGGATGCAGATGCAACATGATGGAAATCTACTACCCAAACCAAATCATGGCAATCATCTCAGGGAGGACTGTTTATAGAAGAACAATTCTGTTCCTTGAGAAAACAAACACTTAGCTAATACACAACAGTGTTTCACTGACTTACAGAAAATCTTGTTGATGCAATGCAATTTGTTTTTTGGTATACAATAATTACAGAGCTTGATATATATATCTAACTATTTTTTTTTGTTCTACTATTCTGCAGGAAAAGAAGCAATTACTTTTCTCAAATATATTAGTTACTGGAAATTACTTAAAAACCTGATAAAAATGGAAAACTGATTTCTGCACTGCACTGTGTGCATCTCTCACTGATTTCCAAGAGACCTTCTGGGTTATATCTGTCTTTAACCTATAAAATTACTCCTTACTACATGCTTTCCTGTCTGCCTCTCCAGGTTCATTTGATGGTATGCACTGATGCGTTGCAGTTTTTTAGCAAACTCTAAGGCACTTTCCAAGGCACCAGAGTAATATCCTCAGTGAAAATTTACTGAAAGGACTGCTACTTGAAGGAAGCCATGAAGCTTTGGAACTAGAATTTATGAAGCTAATGAATGTTCACCAAGGATTAGGCTGTATTCATCAAACAATCTCACTTTTTCTTCAAATTAATGAGCGTTCTGCCATTTTCTCCCTTCTAAACCTACGTGTTCACAGCAACTGTTACCTGTTGCAAAAAAACCCTGTTACAAATGTGCTTCCCCGCTTTGCTACCCTGCTCAATCAATCTCATTCCATTTCCTTTCAAATTTTTTTCTGATGTATTTTCTGAATCTTTATACCAAACTCCATATTATGTATTATAAGAAAGTTAAAAACACTTGTGTTTCATTGGGAGTCTTTAGTACAATGTAATACAGTGGAGTCACACAAAATAGTGAAAAAAGGGATGGCTTTGCCATTTAGTTATAAAATTGTCTTCTGTGTAGTTATTTTGATGCTCTGATGCAATTCCTCATTGCAAATTCACAGGGCCGCTCTGCCCCTCTCCTTTTCTTGGTAGATAGAGGGTTAAGTGTCAACAAGTGTAAGTCAGTTTTCCTCCAAAACTCACTAGAACATGATCAGTCTCTAAAAGATGAGTACTTAATCCTACTGATTGTTATTTGGCAACGAACCTCGGTCTTTATGGAAAATTTAAGCTCAGTCAGTATGTGACATCCCAAACTACAGTAAGCAGAGTGTCAGAACTACTACCCTTTTTCTAATACCCTAAGATTTCTGTCTCAAATGAGATACTACAACTTGGTGCAGAAATGATAATTGCTGCTGAAGCAGTGCTTCAGGTTATGTAAATTCATAACTATTTTACCTTGCCTTTAAAGCCAAAAACCCAATGTGGATTGAGTTTTGGAGTGCCCAGAATTTTATCAAATGTCCCTTCAAGTAGGAAGCATCATCCATTCCCTATGGTTCATTTCCTATGGACCAAAATGATTGCAGGCATATGAAAGCAGTCACAAATTTATAGACAGCTGTAAGATAGATATGGAAGATAAAGCTGCTTGCACATACTAGAATGTGACTGACAGTTTCTCTAGTTACTATTCACAGCAATTCAATGCTCATAGCAAATCTTCTCTACAGAATCTGGCACTAGCTGCCTGTGGATCTTAAGCATATCATCACATAATGGCTTTGTCAGGATCCATGGATGTAGCATGCTTTCTGGAGGGGACTCTGCATCAGCATTAGCCATACATAGTTTCTTTACCTCCTTGTCTTCCAAAGAGCTGTGACCTCCAAGCAAGAAGTTCCCTGTACTCCATTTATTTGAGTTCTCTTAGCTAATAATGGAGATTGTAGTGATCCGCAGTCCTCAAAATGAACATAGAGAAGAAGCAAAAAAAAAATTATTGAATCTGGAATTCAGACATTTATTTTTCCAGTACAAGGGGAATCTAAGTCACCTTTCATAAAAGTCAACAGAAATGCTACCATTGACTTTGACATGAACTGGAAAATGTTTTCAGCAACTAGGGAAAGCTCTGATTTCAGAGTTTCCCAAGCTAAAGAGGAATTTTTTTTGGAGATCATGCAATATGATCAGAGACACAAAGTAGCCAAAGATTATACTATGACTGCTTTGACTGTTCAAAACCTGATATATATGAATTATATATATATATATTATGTATATATTTTTCTTCATTGCTATCCTAACCAGTCTAGAAAACAGTTCAGTATACGCACACATTTAGTCCAGTGGCTACCATTCTACAAAGTATCTGAAAGCCCGTAATGTGAAAGTATAATGATGTGAACCTTATGCATCTGTAAGCTATGTCACCAAAGCAATAGTAATAGGAAAGTAAAAAAAAAAAAAAAAATCCTTATGCTTATTAATCTGATTGTACCATTTCAGTGTATTATTAGTCATTATTATGAAAAATTAAGTAGTCTTAAATTTTCTAAATTGTTCCAGGACACCTACAATTGCTTTTCTCCACCCTTTGTTAGAAAGAGACGTTTGCTATGATATGTCTTTTTCCTATATAATTATTTCACAGTTTTCTATTTAACAGGACTTTCTCTATTTACAGTACTCAAATTTTCCATTTGATTCATATGACAGGCAGTGTGATGCTTCCAGCAATCACATCATGACTCTTTTCCTAAGAGATCACTTCTTGGTGTGATATTAATTAGTGCAATTACCATTGCTTGTGCCTTTGTTGTTAAATCAGTAAAGATGTCAATCACTTCCAGTCATGATGGTTTTGTCAGGGTTATGAACAATTTTAATACTGAACTAAAAACCAGAAAATCACTTTCCTTTGCATAGTGGTGATATGGATGCTTGATTATTTCTCCATATGGTACTTTGGAAGGTAGGATCCTAACATATTTTACAGGACATTATACTGTTAGACTGTTTATGAAAGTAATATATTTTTATTTGATTATTATCCATTAATATTAATAACAGTTTATACTCTGTCATCCAGAACCTGCTAGGTGTTAAAAAAAGACATTGAAGATTACACTTGATTTCAAATTCTTCTCCCAGTCTTACCCTTGTAGCTTCTGACTGCTTTCCAGATGTTTATCAAATGTGTAAAATCTGCCATGTCCTATTATTTCCCCAAAGAAGAAAATCTGTCTCTGTAGTGAGTTTTAGTTAGTAGTGAGTAGAAGCTTTTCATCTGTTTGATTTTTTAAGAATGTTCTAGAATATACACATTTTAGGAGTGCATACAATGGGATACCATTATTACTCTACTGGAAACCAAGAAATAGGACGTGACTAAGTGTTAATTCACATTTTCTTATGTTTCTGTCCTTTTTAACCTGCTTACTTGTATCTAGTTAATAAATAGTTCTTCATTCTTGAGTCTCACAGCACTGGCATTGTAAATGCCAAAAAAACTTTGTTAGAATCAGAAACAATGAAACAAAAAAATTAAATCTTTTGCAAATATTATTTTAAATATTGTGTTTGAGGTGAGTGTCTTAGAGTTACCAGACTATCAACCAAGCTTTGGGACAAATTATTTAGAAGTAATTTAAATTCAAAATACTATCTAATACTTGATGCAAGCTTCTATTTCTGGTACCTCTCTGATTGCACTGGCCATTACATGGAATTAATACCCATATCTGAAAAAAAACTTTTTACAGAGAAAGCATATGTCACTTCAGCAAGAATTCTGGCCTTGCTGTCTTAACCCTGTAACTTCAAGAAAGAAGTGACCAGATCAAAAACCTAGATTGAAAATGAGTTCCTTAATTTGTTGAATTGTGTGCACCACAATCCTTTTTATTCTCTTAATTTTATTCCTTTGTTTCTTAATTCAAAATACAGCAAAAGTACACAACAACATTTCCAAGTTGACTGTAATCAGAGTGAACCAAGCCCTAGAAATTACTTGTTTAGACATAAACTTTCAAGCTTCTGTGTTAGTTGATAGAGCATAATGCTGATACACATAATCTGAGATCCTCATCTCCTAAAAGCTGAAGAGTGAGCAACCTTTTAAACTTTATGCACTTTTCTGTGTTTAACATCTTGTCATGAATTTGAGTCTTCCAACATTGAATAGATATCAATATCTTTGAAAGCATATTAAACTTCACAAGATACCTGTAACCCATTTATCTGTTATCAAGAAACAAGATTTTATTCACTGTTAGGAAAAAAAAATATTATTGACCCATGACATGACAGAAAGAAATCAAAGGCTTCTGAGTGGAGACAATAGCGACAATTTTCAGAACCACTTGATGCATCTTTGAATAAAAAAGAGGATGAACCAAGACTGCTGGTGCTGAGATCTCTCTGCTTTGAAAATTCTTTTTAGAAGAAAAGCTCCTTCTGTGGGACAAGGATAAATTAACATGTGTGGAGGGTTCACTGCGCAAGACAAACATTACTGGAAAAAGCAAGACCACAAATACTGGAGCATGTAAAGAGATAAAAGGAGAGGGTATAAATAAAGTGTAGGCAGCTGAATACAGATGCTATGGACTGATTAAAAAAACCAGTAAAATTAGTAATTATCCTTGACAATAAAGTGAACTAAATTTTATACCAGTTTTGCAAGTATGAGTTACTTTTTCTTGCTGTTTTTAATAGTAAGTTCCTTGTTCCAATTATATACTTTAAAAATTAATTGTGCACACTCAGTTTCCTGTCCTACTGCTGTCACTATACTACTGCTGCATGAGGTATTTGTCTACTACTAAATGTCCATCTTATCTCTACTACAACATGGTTATAAAATTCACCAGAGCCTCTAAGACTAATGTGAAATAAAAAATTT
>VZTY01012133.1:58265-104614 GCA_013400935.1 Turnix velox | reverse complement strand
GGACTAGGCATTGAGGGGGTGTTTGCTGGGAGGTAGCAGTGGGGTTAGAGGGCGGAGGAGGGTTGGCTTTGCCAGTTGGCTTTTTAAACCCTGGGATTTCCAACGCTCCTCGGAATGAGCAGCGGCTCGGCAGTGTGCGGAGGATGCGCGGAGGGAAGGGAGATGCTTTTAGCCGAAACTAAAAAGTACGTGTCGGGAGGAAGGCTTCGGAAAGTGAGAGCTGGGCAAGGGAGAAGGGAAAGGGAGGGTTTCTCTTGTGCTTTGTCTTCTAAAGCGAGGTTTGTACGAATTGCTTCCCCTTCAAAAGGGGGAAAAAAAAAAAACCTCATTGAAGTTGTTTTGATGTAATGAATTGTGATTTATTATTTTGTGCAGCTGACACAACTCTCCCCAAGGGGATACATATTTTCTCTGTACTGTTTTCTTTAAGATTTTAGGATGGATTTGGAGTTTTGGCTGATGGAAAATCTTTGGCTGGGCAGGGGAAGATGTAGCAAGTGATTACTTACGATGGTACTTGTTGCATCATCAAGATGGAGTTGATTGAGCCTTATTGTGACCTGCTCATTAATAACAGAAAGATTCCAACAAAAAAAGGAAATAAAAACAGTCTTAAAGCAGATTTCAGAGTTGTTATCCTTTTTGGAGCTGAAGAATGTAATGTAAAGTGACCTAAATGAAGTGCTGTTTGTCAATTTTTTATGTGCTTAGCTGGGATTATTTAAAAACATTCATAAAGAAAAGAGGATTTTCTTGTGCATTGCAGAGCAGTTATGATGATTTAGGAGAGATGACCTGGGTGGGTCAGCAAAGTAAATATGAAGAATTTGTGTCCCTGTGCCCCCCTGTCCTCATAAACCCCCTCAACCCCAATCCCTCATGCCTCCCACCTTGTCCCTACATGCACAGAATTTATACTATTACAAAACTTGGTATAATTCATAATCGAAGATTTTCTCCTAAATCTTTGATTGCTTGCTTGGACTTAAATTCATTAGCCAGCCCTACCCTGGAATTCAAACAAATCTACCAAAAATATTTCTTTCTTCTTCTAGTTTTAAGTGGAAGAGAAAGAGTTATGGGAATGGTATGGGAGAAACTCCAGCTTGGGAGGGAAGCCGAAGATATCATCTCATTGCAACAGGTCGTTGTCCTGGAATAAATTGGAAAGAAAAAAATTGGTCGTGACTTTTAAAAAGTCCTCTTAAATTAAGCAATTAATAAATAGCAAGTAAGCATGAGTGTTAGCATGTAACTCATAATTCCTAATCATTTAAGAGCACCGAGTGTGTTCTGGCACTCCCAAAGGTCTTCACTTCTAATTAATTCTGTCTTTTTAATCACAGTTTTATCGTGGGGTCTGTGTGGGTTATTTTTGCTGTTAAACCTTCTCTCTCCCATGAAGTCTGAGAGTTTTTTACACTGTCATTATTTACTTGAGAATTTCTGGATGTTCTTTATTACTTTCTCTTGATATAAACTTAGCTGTACATAAACAGGAGTATATTTGTACACAACTCAGTAAACCCATCAAGGGATTTAAAGCTGAAAGTTTTTGACATGGTCTGATTGTCTTTAGAGTTGTAAATTATCCCTCTATCCTTCCTCCCTCCTTCATCCTTCCCCACTGTCCCCATCCTTCACCCTGTATGTGCTGAAGATAGCTGACTTAATTAGGCAGCTATTGGCCAGACAGAGTTTGAAGCAGATTTTATTGCACACACCAGATTTGGCCCAGAATAGAAAAGTGTTTGCACATCGTGGCAGATGATTAAATGAGGCTGATAACATTCCTGAACCACCAGAACATGAGAAAGCAGTGTTGCTAGATGAGATGATTCAGCCTTTGGTTATCAATGTACCCAAGACTTTCTCTAAGTTGTACAAATATAACAAGAGAACATGTAACTGCAGGGCATTGCAGCTGCAATGCAAGCCAAGCTGTTTGAGCTCTGAAAAGAATCATAGAATAGTTTGGGTTAGAAGGAACCTTCAAGATCATCTAGTTCCAACCCCCCTGTCATGGGCAGGGACACCTCCCACTACACCAGGTTGCTCAATGCCCCATCCAACCTGGCCTGATAAACCTCAATGACCTATTCTTACCCTACAGAAAAGGGGACAGAAGATGCTACCTGCAATACTCTACTGTGCAAATATGTTAGAATGCTAGTACAAGGGAGTTTCTTGTAACACAACTGAAAGGCAAATGTCAAACTGAGTAGCACAACATTATTGTACACTCAAGAAGATAGTCACTAGACACCTCCTAAAAATTTTCTGATGAGGAGACTCACCCAGGAAAACATCAGAATAAAAAAAAGTTGTTCAAACTTCAGCTGTGACTTTGGCAGATGCTGTGACTTGAAAGCAGGCTTAGGATAAGTAAGAGTGAGAAATATGTGTGATGCTGGAGGGTAATCAGTAGTTCATGCAATGACATACCATGGGTCAGGAGTGTGGATTTGGGCTGCTGTGCAGCTGGATTGCTCCACATCCAAGACTGGGACCACTGGCTCCCCTGCTGAGAGCAGGAGAATGGTTATCAGCTGCTTTGGTAGGCACCATTTGAAGTCGAAACATTACTTAGTAGACAGCCTAGGAAATAGGTAGACCTTTCTGATGCTGACTGTGCAAATAGAGACAGCCCAGTGAGAGAATGCTACATTTAATGGACCAGAAGACTTGAATGCCAGGTGGGGATATGTGTCTGGTGCTCAGGGAAATTTACTGACTGCCATCAGCACAGCTGTATTGCCAACTAATAGCTGGCTAGATGACACCAAAATCCTGCAAACAACTTAATTTGAGCAGCTGCAGCTAGTTTAGACCTAAAGAAGTATCAGGCAGAATCTTGCTTTCTGTGCCCTCCTAAGTCAGCAATATCTGAAAAAGGACTTGATCTCAGGTGAGAAGGGAAGGTATTTGGGAGGTAAGGGGTTTAATTTTGCTAAAAGCACTTTCATTGGAAGGTTGGACTTGGTGATCTGAAAGGGCCCTTCCAACCTAGATGACTATGACTTTCTGCAAACAATAACCCCAGTGATTAGAAAGTTACTTGTCTAGTACTCCCTTTTACTTTCTTAAATACTTTGATAACTTTCGCTACAATTTCTGTACTAAAACTTGTGATAATACTCAAATAATATAGCTGACTAAAGCTTCACAATGGTAGAGAAAGAGTGGCTTAGAAAAGTGCAATGTTGGCCTCACCATGCCCTCACTGACATAGGAGGCTCCTCCTCCCTCCACAGCTTTGCAGTACAGACCATTGCATAGAAGATGAGGGGTAGCAATCAAAGGTTAGCAGTGACAGAGAGAACACCAGGGAGCCCCTGGACTAATGCTGGTATTTTGGATAACTCTAGTGGCACTGCTGCAGGTAAGTGTTGGTCAGGTTGTCCTAAAACAGCTGATAAAGGTTAGTTGTCTCAAATGCTGGAGGGCTGGAAGTCTGCATTGTTGCCATCCCTCCTCAATAATGCATTAAGTAGTGGGTTGATGGTGTTTTGGGTGATGCTTCAAGACCTTTAGGTAATCCATATACAATAGAATTATTTTGCATTCAGCCATAGTGACTGGACAAGTGTTGTGAAATTGCTTTTTCAACTCTTGTTAGCTCAGCGTTTACCATTTGGTCACAGTAAAACTAATAGCTATAAATTAATGCTAAAGGTCAGTATAAGTTTCAAATTAACAGCAAGTTTTTGTTTTCAATGGGTTCTTCTCATGTGGTGGGATCTTAAATGAGTATCTCTCACCCCCACAGCTGCTGTGAGTAGATTATCCCTTCACCCATTTTTTTCCATGGACAGATGTTTTTTAGTGCAATGCTTTCGTGGAGTTGTGTGGACTGAAAAAGGTTTAAATGTAGTATGAATGACTTCAGATAACCACAATTCAGGTTTAATTTTGTGTTTTGTGAGTTTCTCCAGTGCACTTTGCTTTGCCTACGTTCTTCTTAAGAACATTCAGAAGGAGCTAGATTTTATCTGACTGAGAAGTAGGGCTCTGCAGAACAAGCTTGTGGGGACAACCTAAGACTTTCTGATTTGGCATAGTAAAAATCTAACTTTTGTGAGTCCCTCTGTAATATGGTCCTTTTAACACAGAAAAGCAATGTCTTATGCTGGCATTTTTGTTTCTGGTAATTCTTCAAGATTAAAAGCCAATGTTGCAATGTAGGAGTTGCTTCAAATGCACTCTTGATCTGGGGATTATTGTGAGTGTGAGAGGAAGATGATATTTCCTGATACAGACATACTAAAACTATTTTTACCTTTCATAAAGTCTTGAAAAGTGGTAGGGGAAGCTATGCAGGGTTAAAATTCACTGTGTAATTAAAACAAGAGACTCCATTAAAACAATTACATTGTCCCAATTTTCTGTGTGCTACACAGAGAAAGGATGTGTAGAAAGGATGAAGATCCTTCCTTGCTATATCAGACTTGTCCTGATACTTCTTCAGACCCAACTAAAAGCTTCTGTGTGTGAGATTTTTTTTTCCTCCCCACGATGAGCACTGCTGTGAGATAAGTTTTCTGAGAGATACAGAACTTATTTTTAGTATACATACTTATTTCCACAAAATGTTTCACAACATGTTCCATTATTTTATTGGGTTTTTTGAATCTGATAGAGAGCAATTACAGCAACCAGAACACTAATTGTGCTTGTTTAGTAGCACATTATTAATCTGCTGGTGCTGCTCCCATCTTCCTCTGAGCTAAGTCTTCAGTACTGCCATAGCTTGCTGCTTGTAAATGGAGTTGTGAGTTTCACTTGTTCATTGGTACATTCCTTCCTTTAGCAATACTAAATCCACAAGGAATTAATCAATGCTTTAATCCTCCAGGTGACTAGAAAAACTGTATTCCCCTTCTTGGATGAGAGTTTGTTTAGAAGAGCTAAGGAAGGTTGCACTGTTGCAAGAAGTTTGATTTGGCAATAAATATTTGCCTTTAACTACAGGGATGGGTCACTTAGAATACACCTCACCTGACAATTTCCTTCCCTTTCCAGTAATCTCTGATATCTTCACTATCTGTGGTGGCTAGGTGTTTCATTCTAAACACACTATTTAGACAAGCACTTAGTACTTACCTAGTGTGAATCATAGAATAGTTGGGGTTGGAAGGGACCTTAAAGATCATCGAGTTCCAACCCCCCTGCCATAGGCAGGGACACCTCCCACTACATCAGGCCAGACTCTGTCAGACTAAAATACATAGATCATTGTGTTGCAGTTAAATTCTCTGAAATTAATGATAAAATATTCCAAAGTCAGATTTTCATGATACTTGGGCAGCTAACAGTGCAGATAAACATGGAGTATCCTCAGCAACACAGGATAAGAGCAGATGTAGTAGCACCAGCACAATCAATATGTGCAAAGTGCCTAAAAACCTCTGAAAGTCTTGTCTTTTCCTGTGTGACTTAGAGCCATGGTAGGAAAAACTGTTAGAAATGAAGTGGAACACTGACTGCAGCCTTTCTAAACTAAACTAGGTGAAAAATATAAGTATAGACTCATTTTGCTTTTGTTGTGTGTCTCTGGTTCCCTATGAAATTAAAAGAAGGTAGAATAGGAAGATCTTAAAATTATTGAGAAAGCATACCTGTCCTTGAGTAACTGGAATATTGTTTCATTTTGCTTATGGCTTATACTTATATTTTTTTCACTATGCATTTTGGAGGGTTTTATTCCAGGCATCATGGACTGTCTAGGTTGAGGGGGAAGTCATTGAGTCCCATCTCCTGCTTCAAGCAGGGCTGACTTCAACTTTTTGAAATTCTCTATGGATGAAGATTGTGCATTTTTTTCTGGTCTCTTGCTTCAGTGCTTCACTAATCTCATTGAAAATTTTGCTGCAGCTTGTGCCTCTTGCCTCTTTTCCATTCACTGTGCATCTCTGGAAGGTATCTGGGTTTATCTTAAGCATTCTCCCTTTCCATCCACAGAGGAATATTAAACAGAGGCAAGCAGATATTACACAGGAATAATCCTCATCTTAGAGTGATTAGACATTTCCTTGAGATAAACAGAAATGGAATGCTACAATGTTCATACTAATATCCACAAATGTGCTTGAAGTTAGCAGATAGAGAAGGTGCACTTGCTGTGTTCTCCATGTTCTACAACTCAAACTATCTGTTGCCAGACAGCGTCAGGTGTAAGATATGGGAGATGGTTGAAGGAGTTGGGGTTGTTCAGCCTGGAGAAGGCTGAGGGGGGACCTCAGAGTAACTTACCAGTACCTGAGGGGGTCCTACAGAAAGGCAGGGGAAGGACTTTTTAATATGATATTGGATGGGAGGACTAGAAACAATGGATGTAAATTGGAAGGGGGTAGATTTAGACTTGACATAAGAAAGAAATTCTTTACAGTGAGGGTGGTGAAACACTGGAGCAGGCTGCCCAGAGAGGTTGTGGATGCCCCCTCTCTGGAGGTGTTCAAGACCAGGCTGGACAAGGCACTGAGCTGCCTGATCTAGTGGGAGGAGTCCCTGCCTATGGCAGGGGGGTTGGAACTCGATTTTTAAGGGCCCTTTCACTCCTAACTATTCTATGATTCTATGGTAAACCTTTGGACCTCATATCAATTGGCAGACCTGACTATTTGTAGCAGTTTTCATGGACCTAAATGTACGTGACAGAATGAAGCAAATTTCACCAAGAGGCTGGAGTTTGCTTTAAATTACCTTCTACCCTATTCCCAATAAAAAATATCCCCTATGGAAACATGAAAATTCTCCTAGTTGGGAGAGAGTATCTATAGTTTCAGGCCTTTAATTGAAAATATTTCCAGCTGAAGAAAAATGAGGGTTTTTATAAATAGGGAACTGCAGTCCTTTGTGCTTGGCTAGTAGAAATTCTAAACAAAATTGTAAATGAAATGTGAGCATTACCTTGCAGCTGCCTTTACTGCTGCTCAGCGTGAGGCCTGGGGCTACTGGAGTGGGGAAGTACTAGATCTGGGCAGATGATGGGTGTTGCAGCACTACATTGCCATCAGCTAACAGTGGCATTCCATGAAATTGCTTTAGTATGCATGGTGGGTCAGCTGGAAAGGCAGCATCCCAGTCAGAGCTATCTGTGGCTGCTGAAATGGAAACAGAATTGCCTGTCACATTTTAATGAGTAAAATGGACCCAGATGAAGTACAGGAGCTCACAGGTGGTGGAGATGGGAGAGCAGCTCAGGTGAGGAGCACATGATATGCCAAGGGTTACAGCATCTGTGAGTTCTAAACACTGTCACCACCAAGTGGCAAACATCAAGTAAAGGGATTTGGGTTTCTTTTAGATGATTATTAAAGAACAGTTATCTGAAAGATCTACAGAGGCAAATAACCTATGAAAATGTATCTTCTGTAATGTGTGAGAAGATGAATTTTGCTGTAGAGTATAAATAATTTCTCCCTGAGGGCCACAAGATTTTTTTTTTTTTTTTAGGTTGAAGGAATTAACTCTATATGATGTTTAGGCTGCACATGGTGGTTTTCTTTAACATGCTCTTAAAAATACATCCTGAGATTTCTGCCTACTGCTTTGTTGTTTGACCATACTAAGTCATCCATCCCCTCATGGACAAGACAAATAAGCACTGAACTGTAATAGTCCAGATAATTTTGATGCACTGTTAGCATTGATTACATTTGTTCAGGGTGCTGCCTGCCTAGACATACATAGCTGCTGTTGTCATTTGGGGTCCATTTGGGCATAGCATCAAACAATTTTTAAAGGCTTTTGTGGCTGAGGGTGGTGAGTGTTATGGGCAATAGCATGAGGGATCTGTCTTTCTGGTGTGTTAACCTGTGAGAGGTGAGAAGGGAAAAGCAGACTGAGTTCTCAACTCAACTGAGTACTAACAGTCTGGTGCAGTGGATTTTTATCTGCTTATTTTTCCAGATTGCTAAAGTCATGGTTGAACTTGCTTCTGTTAGATTTGTTTGTGTTTAAATAGAACATAGAATTTCTGTAGAGGAAAACATTGTGAAGGCCTGTCTTGACAGTAGAAGTTACACAAGTACTGGAAGAGAAATGCCCTCAGGAAACATGCCTCTGTTAGCTTTAGCACTTTTTGGTCCTGGACTCAAAAAAATCTGTTCCCTCAAGGTTTGGTTGCAGAAACTTGGGTTAAGGGAAGGAAAAATAAGGGTGTAGTTTCTTGCCAGCAGTTCCCCACAAGAACAGGGAGCAAGTAACACAGTGTTCCTCCCAAGACCAGGATGTGCAGACTCTGTGGAATAACTTGTGAGGCTGTGAGTAAGCCCTCACGTTTGCTAACCCCTGCCTTAGCAGGGCAGTCAGTTCTCAAGTTGGAAACGTGAGCCAACTCATCAGTTTTCATCTGGGCTGGTTCTGTTGTGGTTTCATTTTAATGCTTTTACATTCTGAGAAGCAAACCATCCATTTATCACTGATTTTGGTGGTGTGGCTTGGGCTGTGCATACAAAGCAATGCCCATTTGCTTTCCAGAATGATCTTTACCTTTTAAGTTTCTACTAGTCAGTCTCTGAAGAGATGGAGACATGCCCTTAGATAACTGCAATGAGCAGACAGATATTTAAACTTATTTTCACTTCTATTGCTTACTTCTGTTTGGTGTATAATTCTCATATATATTGTTTTGTTATCATGTTTTCTAATTATAAACTATTAACAGCCCTTGCTTGCATTGACTCATGAGTCTGTAGATACTGAGTTAGCTGATGCTGTTGAGCCATCTACCTGGTTTATTCTCATGTTGAGAAGTTGATCAAGCTTAAGACATTTGGTGTGGATATTAGAGAACATGAAAGAAAGTCTTGTCAAAGCAGGGGCAGTTCTAAACTTGAGATCTTGAAGACTCATTTGGGCCATATATCCTGAAGCTGAATGTTAAATGACTTTTTCTAGTGGCTGTCCAGTTCAGCAGCAGCCCAGAAGTACTTGTTGGAATTGAATTAATTAGGTGTATATTTTATTCTTCTTATAGAAAAAAAACCCCTCTTTTATTTTCCACAAACTCATGGTCTCAGTCCAGATAAATAGATCTGGAGCAGGTGCCTGACTTTGGTACTTGTCTGTCTTTGAAATTGGTTCTATATGGCACTGGTAGTTCCTGCCCCTCTTTGTCACTTTTGGATGAACTGATTCAAATTCCCAATTCAGTTTGCTAAACTGATTTTCTTGTTGATTAAATGCATGCTATAAATAAGTGTTTCAGTTCTTCTGGCTCTGGCATGTGAACTGATTGGAACGAGCTGTGGAAGAAAAGTGTCGCCTGGAGACTGGTAAGAAAAGTAAATTTTCACATATGAATGATTATGATTTGATTTGACTTTCTCAGAACTGAATTAATCTGCACTTATTGTATAGCCATGTTGTTACTCCTCAGTTAACCAGAGGAACAAAAGCTGTTGGTTTGGGTTTTTTATTATTGTTGGTTGTCTTTTAATACCTAAAGCTGTTAACAATATTTTCAGTAAATACTCATTTTGAGTCCATCATATTTTGAAAACTATCTGACCATCACTCACTCTAGTTCCTATATGTGGTCTTCTTTTTACTGATTCCAAAATGCAAAGTTAGCCCATGCCTAGAAATTTTAATTTTAAATCAAACTCTTTCCTCTGTTTCCAATCCTGGACTCAATACAAATTTTGGTAAGATTTCAGGGAAGAGCATTTATGAGCATAAAAGAGGATTTTTCTCTTTTAACAACAGTTCTTTTTTCAAATAAGCATGAAGATAGTCCCCAAATTTGTTGTCATTTCAAACTAGACAGTGCTTCACACCAAAATTACCTCTTATGTTGACTGCCTTTGAAATTACAAGGAGTTTTTGCAAGTATTACCCGGTAATTGCTTCAGCCTGAACTGCTTCAAAAGCATCTGCATACTGCCTGGCACATGTGGATTGCTCCTGTATCATCATGTCTAAATACTGTTTATCATTTTTCTTTAAAATTTGAAAGCCTGAGTGTATATATATAAGTATTCTGTGCAGTAAAATCAAACTTTCACTGCTTCAGCTTCTGTGAATTCGTGTCATCGGAGGGAGGCTGCTGTGCTGTTAATTCATTCTCTTAGGGCACATTAATCCTCCATGTAAGCAGGCTCTTACTTAAGCTCATTTCAATGTAAATGATTTCCACAAGATGATCTTGCTTCCGTGACCAAAGTCAGAGGATAAATAAGGCACTAGATACTCTCATATCCACCAAATGCTAATCATACCATCATATCTGAATTCTATCCTTTTTTTTGTCTCCCCCTTACCTCCATTGAACAGGACCTTCTATTGCCCTCTTTGTTTTAACCACATTTTTTTTCATCTTCTGCATTACAATCTTCCTTAATCTTACCAGCTGGGAAACATAAACAGATGGCTCTAATTGTTTGGATGTTGCTTTATCACTTAAAAATCAAATTGCAAAAGCTTTCACAGGATAATTTTCCTTCTCTGCTAGGTTTTCCATCTTTATTTTGGGAGAAGTAGACTAAGTTTATTTTTATATCTGGTGCCTGCTTCATTTGCCAGCTATTTAAGGGACAGCTGTTAATTGTTTATCCTCCATTTGCCTGCAGACCCTGACAGACAGCATCCATGTAGGTGACAGCATTTTGATGTTGTAGTCACGTTGCATAGAAGGGTAAGGCCACATTATGATTTATGTGAGTTGTCAGGTCCAACATCTCATAGAGTCAAAACAAGTGATTGTAGCATTGATTTAGAAGGAGCCAAACAAAGCAAGTACAGGACAGATGAGTCTGCCAGAAGCTGGCCCCAGTGCAAGTTCTGGCATCTTCATGGGCTGCTTGTTTACGTTTGTTTCCATCACTCTCACTGTGAAAAGGTTTTTTTTCTTGGATTTCTGTGGAACCTCCTGTGTTCCAGTTTGCACCCATTGCTCTGAGTCCTGTCATTGGAGATCACTGAGAAGAGCCTGGATCCATCCTCCTGACACTCACCCTTTGCAAGCATACTGACATTAATGAGGTCACACCTCAGCCTCCTCTTCTCCAAGCTAAAGAGACCCAGCTCCCTCAGCCATTCCTCTTAAGGGAGATGCTCCAATCCCTCATCATCTTTGTGGCAATGCCTTCCTTTATTATCCATGTCCTAAATCACATCATTAAAGAGAAGGAGCCAGGGTATGTTTACATTCTGTAAATGTAGCTGTGATGATACAGAGAACTCATAAATGCAATTTATTGAGATCTATCTGAATCTAGAGCAGCCAGTCCATCACCTTGGCAGTATGAAACGCCTGTGGCTGAGGCAGCACCTCACAGCACATCTTTTATCTTTGTAAGATTTCTGATTGCATCCTCAGGAATTCATTGTTAATAAAAGAAAAATGAATAGCTTGAATTATAACTGCACAGGGTATTCTGTGCAGTTAGAGACCAATGGCGTGACATAGATAGAAAATCCCTGCTTTTCTAAATCTGAAAGGCAGGACTTTTCCACTAGTATAAATGGATTTTTTTTTTTCCTGATTCATACCAGCTGTCATTGACCATACATCATTTTGTGGGGAAAGAAACTAATACAGACATAACCTGGTATAACAGCAATGACTGTACCTAAATACATCCTGCTGTATTCTGTGCAATCTGGATCAATTTGTGATATTTGTTTGGATTTGCTTAAGCTGGACAGAGTCACAGATACTTGAAATGTTCTTCCATCATTTCATTTTCTTCTTACTACTTGGGAGAAACTAAAAGCAGCAAATAGAATAATGCAAATGGTGATAACAGCTTTTGACACTGTCAGCAAAAACAGGTTCTCAATAGAGCACGTTGCCAGGTTTCAGATTATTTTTTTCTCATTTGTAGTCCTCATTGATGTACAGAAAAATATTTAAATTATAAAGTATTTATCTTGTTAATCAAAATTACTAAAAAGGCCAGTTTCTATTGTAATACTCTGGGGGAAAAAAAGAAAGCTTAATTTTTGTGAATATCTTAAGGCTTTGATGTTGCAAATGGTTTGCCTCTGATTAGATGCTATTCTCTACCAAGAAAGATTCTGTGATAGAAAAGCAATATTTGTTCAACAGGGTGGACATTCAATTCTCATGAATATTAAGAGAATTTAAACATTTATTCTTAAAGTTTTCCATTGGGAAATTATGCTACAGTAGGGAAACAGAGACTGATTGCTCCATTCATGCTGGTTTAGCTTGCTTTGTTTAGCAAGTTTTCCACCATTCTTTGTAATCAAAGTTGAAGGTCTCAGTTGAAATATATATATATATACACACACACACACACATAGTTATGTGTATTTATCTTCTTAGATCCAAACTGCAGTGTTAAAAATGATTTTCTGTCTTTATCAGTGTGCCACACTTCATACAGCTGGGTGCCTGCCACATCCTGTTGTCCCAGGATAACACTGACAAAGTGAGAAAATAGCTGCTTCCTCATTTGGCTCTTTTAAGCTGTTATTACTGATATTAACATCCCGGCAAAAGTGCCCAAAGTATTTTATGGACTTTATTGAAAGCAGGATGCTATCTCCAAAGCCTGTGTAATCTAAACACCCCTCACTTTGCTTTCTTACTGAGATTACAGCCTCTGTGTAATCCCTAATATTTGTGGTTTTCTAAATTACACTCCAAAGCATCAATAGTTATATTTCATCTGATATTGCTCACAAGCTGTATTGTGAGTTTACAAATGTATCATATGAGGGTTTTTTTCAGCTTTTGATACAGCTCAGCCCTGGTAACTGCATAAAAGAGAGCAAAACATCCAAGTCGGCTTCTCTTCAGTGGAGAGATAAGCTGAGACACCCTTGGGAATGAAATTCATACCTTGCTTCTCAAATAAGCTTCTGCAGCAGTGTGTTCCCATAGGCTGAAGTAAAACATAATACATAGGACAGGCAAATATTTCTCACCCTGAATTCATATCTATATTAATCATAGAATCATAGAATAGTTTGGGTTGGAAGGGACCTTAAAGATCATCGAGTTCCAACCCCCCTGCCATAGGCAGGGACACCTCCCACTACATCAGGCTGCTCAGTGCCTTGTCCAGCCTGGTCTTGAACACCTCCAGAGAGGGGGCATCCACAACCTCTCTGGGCAACCTCTTCCAGTGTTTCACCACCCTCACTGTAAAGAATTTCTTTCTTATGTCAAGTCTAAATCTACCCCCTTCCAATTTACATCCATTGTTTCTAGTTCTCATATCTGATATCATATTAAAAAGTCCTTCCCCTGCCTTTCTGTAGGACCCCCTCAGGTACTGATAAGTTACTATAAGGTCCCCTCTGAGCCTTCTCTTCTCCAGGCTGCTTATTTTTCTGGTATGCATTGCCAGAAATGAGGCAGATTCTGATTTAGAGAACACAAACTGCTAAGAAGATCAGGTCTGAGGGGAGAGGAAAGGGGTTTACTTGGTTAATTTGTGTGCTTTGCGGGCAAGGTGCTGTCTGTGCCTGATACCAAAAAACATCCATGGCTGCAATTCTTTGCTGAGCCACCTCCCCATGTAAGAGCTGACTGTTCTTACCCTACCTCTTGCATCTGCTTCAAGGTTAAAGACTGCATGGGGTGACACTTTTTCTGACTGCTTAACTGATGGGACTGGCTGAGACAGCCCCGTGGTGCAGCCAGCACCAGCAGATGCTCCCTTTCATTTCTTTCTACTTTTACAGCGATGTTATCTTTGGTTAAGTGTCACATTGGCAGCAGCCGTCCTGTTATGTCTAGAGTCTGTCAGACCACTAAAAAAGCCAGAAAGCAGGTTTCAGCTTTGAGACAATAGCTTTTGTACCATTTACAACATTGCTTCAACCCTAAGAGCTTTGCTGTCACCATTTCTCATCCAGACCTGCTGGTTTTGGGTTGTGCTGTGCATCTCTCTGAGTGTTTCCTATGACTAAAGGCAACCTGCCAGAGGAAGCACCCCAATAAAAACACAAAGTTAAGGGGATAATGCCTGCAGCTGGAACTGTTGTACAAGGAAAGAGTTGTAGTGTGTGTTCCTACAGATGAATGAGGAGTAACAGAAGGCAGAAAGGAGAAGCAGAGGGGGAGGAAAAAGCTGTTGCCAAAATTCTCATCCCTTTGATAATGCCAGTGCATGATAATTACCCTCTTAAACCTGCTCTGTCACTCAGCTCTTATCCCACAAGCTAAAATCAGCCTTGTCCCATGCAGTACATGTTGCTGAGCTGCACAGAGACAATGTATGGTGATGTGAAGCAAGTCCTCACCTGTGACAAGTCTGCCATACTGGACTAAGCCATCCAGATCTGAGCTCTCCATGTGGCTTAGCTGCTTCTGACTTGGTAAATAAATCTCTGTCAGGCAATTCAGACTCTTCTCATAGATGTAACACTAATGAGAGTTGAGTGGATTAGCTGTAGGCTGCCCTGCTGCTGAATTTAACAGATGATAAATCTGAATTTGTTTAAAAGAGAAAAATAAGTGGAGAGTTGGTGAGGTTTTATTCATGTGCTAGAGATGAAGGGCAGTGAAAGAAGTGTCAAGAACATTTAATGGATTTGTGCTTACCCAGGGAATACTACTGCTTATATTTTATCTCTAGTTTCCAACCTTTTTCATGAGGAATTCCCAGATTTTATAGTACCAAGTTAGTGGATAAAGAGCCTGGGGAGAGACAGGAGATTTAATGCTTGCAGGTGTGGGATATGATATCAGTGCCCCTAGTAAAGCTGAGGTATGACATATTATTCCTTGTCAAGCTGAAGACTGTGTTGTCAGCTCACCCTGTGCCCCAAAGTGTGGGGCAGTTACCCAGAGTGAGTTTTATACCAGCACATCTGTGCCTTTTTCACATCATCACCATAAGGTTCTTAATATTTTTTCCCAGTCTCTTTTCCTTGTTATTGTTCTTTTATAAAATCATAAATATGTGCTGTAAAAGTAAGGAAGAAACACGATTACAGGGGATGCAAAAAAGAGTGCAGGTGTCTGTACTTGATTTGCATGAGCTGTGGAAGTGATTGCACCACCTTCCTTCTACAGGCTGAGCATGTGTTCCCTGTGCCAACCATACTGAATCTGCTAAGCTCTCCTTTTCCTCTGTTTCCCATTCAGGGTTTGAACATGGGCACGCAGCCACATCCCATGACCAAGACAGAGGTCCCAAACCATGTTCTTTACACTGTAGGAACATGTGTGCTCATTATTGGTTCCATTGGCATCATTGGAAACCTCCTAGTTCTCTACGCATTTTTCAGGTACAAAAATGAATCAGTCTGACTGGACTCGAGGTTCATCTGTTCCTGTGTGTTGATGTGTGTTGATTCCCTCTTGGATTAAATCTCCAAGCAAATGCTGATGGCATCAAATGAGGAAGGCAACTCGCTCCTCCGTTTACCCTTTATCATTGATAACCTCAGTGTAAATTCCTCATCTTCCAAGGAACTAAAGAAAACAAGAAACCAAATGCATGTTACATTGAAATGTCTACCATAAAATTTTTTAAATTTCTTTTTTTTAATGATAGAATGATTCTGTTATTAGAAGGGTTGGAAGGGACCTTTAAATGTCATTTAGTCCAACTCCACTGCAGTGAGCAGGGACATCTTGAATTGCTCAGAGCCTCACAAACCTGGCTTTCAATGTCTCCAGGCATGGGGCATACACCACCTTGACTTGACTTCTTCAGCATGTTCCTTCACCTGCCCAGCAGAATTTGACTAAAACTGACACTCTTTCCAACAGCCCAGATGTCCTGGGAGGACAGAGAAAGCTGTGTGCTGCATGAAATAAGCTCATGCCATCAGTGTATTCCCTGCTTCAGGCAGCTCATAGGATTTCTGTCAGTTTGTGTGCTCTCTTGACTTCTGACTGTGTAGTAAATAAACAAAGTTACTACAGAGTATGCAAAAATCTTACCAAAAAAATAAATAGCTATCTCCTGTCCCATGCTGGATTTCTGTCAATGCTTGCTGTCATTACATGTTGATGCAGAGGGGGCTTACAATTCTAGAAACACCCAGTGGGGTTATGAACCAAGTGTTTATTCTTTTATGAATCAATAATTTCCCATTCTGAGGTGTTTAAGACAAATGAATTCATTCCATTATTTGTAAGAACTGGCTTTTAATATGAGGTAGAATAAAAGTTCAGTTCCCTTCAACTATTAGGTACTTTTATGATTTTTTTAAATGCAGCACAAGCTCTCGATTTTACTTGGAATTTGTTTTAGCTGGATTAATAAAAGCATTAAATTATTAAAATCTACATATGGAGACAAGCAGCTGGAAAGGTGTGAGATCTCTACCTCTTCTCACCCTCACTGTTGCAGGCAGTATGAGAGCCAAGATTTTGTTAGAATTGCAGAAGCATTGAGATGGTTTTCTTGATTTCTTTTTCAGTATTTCTTTATCTGCCTGAGGGAAGAAATTCATGTTAACTGCAAATATCTTAAAGCACATCAGAGAGGTCTCACCAGTTCAACTTTCTACGCTAGAAGGGGCATTTGGGGTGAAAGAAACAGTTCTTTAAAATATTGAGGATTTCTGCATCCAGGTTTCAAGAGCAAAGCTAGACTGATAAAATTCTGCTTCCTCCTTATGTCTCACAGAATGTGCCAGGGGATGTCTTTTTGTATTATATGTAGCTGGCACTATGGAAGGTACAGAATTCAAACTCTTGGTATCAAAGCTCTTTACCTGGCCAAGCCACCAATACAAAGGTTCATGCTGAAGGACTACTAGTGGAGCATTACATCTTCTCAGTATATCCCTCAAAAATGCCAGTTTGAAGGTAGATTTAGGTGAGCTTTCATAGTGGAAACACCATATTTGATCAGATCAATCAGATCAAATGACCTTAACTAAATGTGAGAGGTTCTTAATCACATTGCCAGTATTTTTACTCCTCTTAACCAGAGCCAAGGGTTTCCTAGAGGGCTGTAACTTAAGGTATCATTAAGAAGTGAGACTTCATCAGGGAAAAAACCCCTGAAAATGGCATTTGTTTTCTTTGGATGAGGTTTGCTTGTAGACTGGCTGCTGCTTTTAAGTTCCTTGTTGCCATGTTCATTGTTACCTGTTCATTTGTAGCTGAGGTTTTTTTGTTATCTCTGATGAGCTGTGTATGAACAAAAAGTATTATTTTCAGATCTCTGTGCATGCTCTTCTTGTGCCACAGCACTTTGCAAAGGGTCATTTAATGAGTGATAATGTGATGTTTTTTCAGGTCAGCAGCTTTTGAAAATTCACCAAAAGCTCAGGTCCTTTGGCTCTGCAACCTGCTTCAGATCCTGCCTTGTGCAGTACGGGACATGCTCAGTATTGCTGCTTCTTATAGGGAACTGCTCTTCTCCAAAGCTCTGTAGTTTTCATGATAGCTGGAATTCTCCTCAGTCAGAAGAGGAAACAATCCATTTTATTCCCCCTGCTATTGTCAGGCATACAGACTGTCTGTAGCTGCAGTAACTGATTCATGATTAGCAATTGATTGACTGTAAGTAACCACCAATTCCAACCAAGACAACATTTATTTATGCTAGTAGGCATGATTGTATAGTTAACTGTGCATGTTGTCCATTTAAAATCACACATTTCTTATGTTTTTAAGCAACAAGAAGCTGAGGACCCCCCAGAACTACTTTATAATGAATTTGGCTGTGAGTGACTTCCTGATGTCAGCTTCTCAGGCACCCATGTGCTTTGTCAACAGCTTGCGTGGAGAGTGGATACTTGGAGACATAGGTACTTCTCAACACCAATTTTTATCTCACCAACTCTACACTGCCTGTTTTAGCCATAACACTATTGGCTTGTGCTGTGGAGGCAGCAGCACAAGGCTCCTGAGTGACATCTCAGGTTCTTGGCATCCTCAGTCAGCAGGTTGTGTGTTATAGGTTTCTTTCACCCTATTTATTTTAGAGAGAAGGAAGTCAACACCAATATGTAAGTTTGTAAGGACAGATGCTGTGGCTGAAGGTGGGTGGAAAAGATTTAGGTCGTACGTATTTTTTTCTCTATACGATTTAGGGTATAGCAAGTTCTTCAGCTACTGCTCTCCATGTCACTGGGTGAAAATTGATATCATTTACTGATCATGTGTTTATGGAACAAGCCCAGAGACCACATATTATTAAGTGACACAAAGGATCTGGTTTTAGTTTGAGAATGTTCTCAATCTTGTTCATACTCTTGATAAATACAGTGTAAATTATCATGCTGCCATGAATCAGGCAATTGATTTGGGTTGAGTAAGATTTGGTCCTTAGTTGCTGGTTACTTACCAAGACTTTAGAAGTCTGTGTTAACGTTGAACCTGGCACTTCAATTCCTTCCCAAAAAAGTGTGCTGTTGTCTGTAACAGTGGGCTAAGATCTCAAAATATGAATGATCAGCCAACAAAGGTTTCTGAATCAAATTAGGGACAGTCTAACACCACACATTTTCCTCTCCTAGCATAACGCCTGAATGCAGAGAGGAGAAGAATCCTGCTTCATCAGAAAAATGTCAGATTTTTTTAATTGTATGTGCTGTTATTAAATATAGGAACTGTAGCCATATTTCACAGCTGGCCTTCCAGCCCTCAAATTTAAACCACTTTTACATTTTTAAGCCACATAAACCAAAGTCATTTTTTGAAACATCCATCTGTCATTAGCAGACAGATGTCTGCTGCAGCCTGTTAAGATCAATGTATTCGGCATCCGTCCAGGAAAATGTTAATTCAATTAGATTGGATTTTCTTTGAGGCAGTTTTCCATTGACAAAAGGTTCCCAGCTGCAGCCCACAGTAGAGAGTAGAACTTGTTAAATATACGTGTTTGTATTTTATCAATGTCTTTGGGTTTTCTAATAAAAACATAATTATGAAACTGTGAGGCTAAGAAAATTTTTCTAACAGAAGAGAAGTCCTGAGCCAGGAAGAAATGTGAGGTTTATCATGTCAAGCTCGGGGAGAAAACTAACATCTGTTTTAAGAAAATTCCTGACACTGCCATTTTCTGCTTCAGGCTGTGACTTGTATGCTTTCTGTGGGGCTCTCTTTGGAATAACCTCAATGATGACTTTGCTGGCTATTTCTGTTGACCGCTACCTTGTGATCACAAAGCCCTTGAGGTCCATGCAGTGGAGTTCAAAGAAACGCACCATCCAGATCATCGCCATCGTGTGGCTGTACTCATTGGGATGGAGTGTGGCTCCTCTACTCGGCTGGAGTATGTTGTCTGATCTCTGGTTCTTCTCATGTCCCCACGTGGTCTGTTTTAGCCTTAGAGTATGAAAAAAATGAGGTTATTAAATAAATTCTCTGGTGGAAGTCTAGCTGGCATCTGATACTTGCTGTCACAGTTTGTATCTGCACCGATTGCAGTACTGATACTCTCCTCCTCCCTAACACCAGGTTGTATTTGAGCAGAATGAACTACAGGTGGATCATTAGGTGTATCTCAGAGTCTGGCAGTCAGGACCTTAGAATTATAGAATGGTTTGGGTTGGAAGGAACCTTGAACATCATCTGTCCCATAGGCAGGGACACCTCCACTAGACCAGGTTGCTCAATGCCTCATCCAGCCTGGCCTTAAACACCTCCAGGGCATCTACAACCTCTCTGGGCAACCTGTTTCAGTGCATCTCACTCTCTCTGTGTGTGCACTTGTATTCTCAGACCACAGCATGCATAATAGCTCATTGAAACTATATATATAGAGCAGGGCTTATTTTTAATTGTCAGTTGTTGGATCAGCAACTGTGCAAATATTGTGTGTATGTGTAAATAACATGTTCTATGTATTTCATAGGTTCCTATGTGCCTGAGGGCTTGATGATATCCTGTACGTGGGACTATGTAACATATTCCCCTGCAAACAGAAGTTACACCATGATTTTATGTTGCTGCGTGTTTTTCATTCCCCTGATCATAATATTCCACTGCTACTTATTTATGTTCCTGGCTATAAGACGTACTGGCAGGTAAGTAAGGTATCTGAAATCATAGAATCATAGAATAGTTTGGGTTGGAAGGGACCTTAAAGATCATTGAGTTCCAACCCCCCTGCCATAGGCAGGGACACCTCCCACTACATCAGGCTGCCCAGTGCCTTGTCCAGCCTGGTCTTGAACACCTCCAGAGAGGGGGCATCCACAACCTCTCTGGGCAACCTGTTCCAGTGCTTCACCACCCTCACTGGAAAGAATTTCTGTCTTATGTCAAGTCTAAATCTACCCCCTTCCAATTTACATCCATTGTTTCTGGTCCTCCCATCCGATATCATATTAAAAAGTCCTTCCCCTGCCTTTCTGTAGGACCCCCTCAGGTACTGGTAAGTTACTATAAGGTCCCCCCTGAGCCTTCTCTTCTCCAGGCTGAACAACCCCAAAATAAGAAAATAAATAAGAAAATAGTCTTTTTCTTACACTACAAGATTTTCCAATTTCTTCACCTCCAGAAAAATCAGAATGAAAAATCGTTCCTAAATTTAGAAGAAAATAGGAGTGGAGTATCGTAAACAGCTTCAACTGGAGAATTATTTTTTGGCAACATGAAAACTGGAATGAATATATGTAGTTCAGAGCAGGGAAAGAACCCTTTGGTGGTTCTAATCTTAGCTCAGTGTGGGGTAATTAGTAGTTTAGCAGATAATTTGATAATTTGGACTATTTGTATTTCACATTTACAATACTAACAGTGCCTGTGCATTCCAGCAATTTTCAGCCCCAAGTGATGATAAATAGCATGCAGCAATGGGGGCACCATTTTCCTTTGAGCTGCTCTCAAACATCTCTCATATTTTTGATGGTTTTAGTTAAGGCAAAAATCCCAGAAAACCTTGTGGGTCACTCCAGCATCAAAGTTGCACACACAGTATCTGGCTATCTTGTTAGGAAGGAGGGTTTTTTTTCCCTAAATACTCTGTCTGCATTTGAAATAACTTATTAGCAGAGTGTTGGATCTCTAAAGTAACTTCACCCTGTCAATTGTTTTTCTTCTAATGAGCACATGTCTTATCTTTGATCTGATCCAACACCAGCTGGAGTTTTGAGTCCTTCCTGCTGCTCCCAGTGTCATTATCTCCAATAGCTTTTCTTTGTGCCTGTCTGCAGGCACTTGTTGAAATCATTTGGCTTCATAAGGATAATTCCACTTCTACAAGCATGTTTAGCTGTATGCCATAATAATAACTTAGATCTATTTTTGCCCTTGTTCTTGGTTTTTGGTTTTTACTCTGCTTTGCGTATGAAGGGAAGGAGAGAAGAATACATCCTTAAAACATTGTTGTCCTGTGCACCCATGAAGCACAGTGATCCACAAGATTCTTTCACATGTCTTGCCTGTGGTTTAACCCTAGTTGGCAGCTAAGCACCACACAGCTGTTTGCTCAATGCCCCTGCCCTGGTGGGATGGAAAAGAGCATCAAAAAAGTAGAAGTGAGGAAACTTGTGGACTGAGGTAAGAATGAAAGGGAAATAACAGACAAAAAAAGGTAAAATAAACCCCAAGACAAGAGATGCAAATGAAAAACTCTTGCTCAGCACCAACCAACCCATAGCTAGTTTGTTCCTGAGCAGCTTTTCCCCTTCATTATATATTGAGCATGAAATATGGTGTATGGAATATCCCTCTGGACAATTGAGGTCCTACCTGTGTTCCCTCCCTGTTTCTTGCACTCCTCCAGCCCCACTGGTAGTATGGGAGGTGGAAAAAAATCCTTGATTTAGTGTAAAACCAGCCAAAACCAGCACAGCCTTTAGCTGACTAGTACAGTAAACTCCCTTTATGGGTATGTTCACGGTGCACCAGGAAAGAATTTATTACTCTGATGGATGATCATTAGTGTCTACAGCCTGAAATACATCTTCATTTCACAACACTGATGTCTAAATGTTATTTCTGTGCTAAACTCTATAAAGTACTAAACCATTTAAAACTCATGTTTTTAATAAAATACTTGTCTGATGTGAGAAGATAAATTCATGGAATCTTCTTTGACAAAAGTGTTAGGACTGCCATTTATAGTCCCTCATGAAAATACTCTTCTCCAGTAAATAAATCTGCAGGGAAGTAAAAAAACCTCAATGTTATCATTTGGGCTCATGTTCCTTAGACCAGTCAGGATATTCCAGAGCGTTGCCTTGTGAGCTGAAATTTCTGTAATATGTCACTTCCTTGAAAAGAAAAAGCCATCAGAATTGATTCTGCACCCAGCTGTGCCTTTGCTTATTCCATCTCAGAGCAATGAAGGGCAAAGGATACCAATTTCTTCACCTTCCAAATTCAAAACCCTCCTTGCATCAGGATATGGAGATGGCAACCCTTTTGTGCTGTCCCAAGGATCTTGTGGTTCACTCATGTGCTTGAACATCAGATGAAGAACATCGGACCATTGAGTACCCCCTATTTTTTTTTTAAATATCAGGAGACCAAATAATACAGAAGGGAAAGATATCTGCTTCATTTTGTACCTTGCACCTCTCTTTTTCACCCTCCTGCTGACATATTGGTGTTTTCTTTCTCCTTGTAGAGATGTTCAAAAGCTGGGCTCCTGCAGCCGGAAGTCCTGCCTCTCTCAGTCCATGAAAAATGAATGGAAACTGGCAAAAATTGCTTTTGTGGTCATTATTGTGTTTGTCTTGTCCTGGTCTCCATATGCTTGTGTCACCTTGATTGCCTGGGCAGGGTAAGTGGAAACATAATGCAAAAGGCCTGGATTATCCTAAAGTATGATTAGTGCTGTCACTCACAAGAAACAGATCTTCCTTTGGAACTAGTTTTAAGATAGTTATTACAGTAGAGGTGGTTTTGCTTTCTTTGCTGTATTCCTGTGGATAAAGCCAGGAGGGTTGTCTGTATATTTTGAAATTATTATTACTTTTTAACTTTTTTTTTTTTGGTCCACATTGTTTCCTCTCTTCCGAGATACTTTCTTTGAATGGATTAGAGGAGTTACATATTTTCTCTCCTAATAGGTGTTCTCTCAATAGGTTTCTACCATGAGCTTCTGCCTCTTAGAGAGGGCAGAAGAGAGGTTAAATTCCTACCACTCCACACCTGAGCTTCCCTTCTTCCTCCAAACATTCTCTTCTCTCAAGGGACATGCTGCCTTGTCATTTCATGTTCTTGATTTCAAGGTCAGGCTGGATGGAGCTTCAAGCAACCTCATCTAATGAAAGATTGTGACAGGCTGGGGGAGGGGAGTTGTGCTAGATTATTTTTAAGGATCCCTTCTCACACACATAATTCTGTGATATTAATTGTGATTGTCTTGTGCTGTTGTTGATCATGTATGAGTGACTGTGGGAGGTTAAAGTCAAGAAAATAGTACAAGTTTCAGACACTTGTAGTGCCCTCTTCCTTCTGCAGTGTTTCTAACTGAGTTATTGACACCCAATGTAATACAGTGCAGCACAGATAGTCATCTAGGTTGGAAGTGACCTTTCAGATCATCTAGTCCAACCATCAGCCCAACTCTGACAAGCCTCATACCTGGACAGGGACTCAAACCCCTGACCCTCAGATTAGGAGTGCAATGCTCTCCCAACTGAGCTATACATCCAGGTCATGTTGCTGATGAAAGATTTTCAGGTTTGATTCTAGTTTCTATGTGATCATTATTCCCTTTGCCTGCATGGTCTCAATGGGACTGTTTGTTTCGGTGCTTTTATTGTGGCTTTTCTTTTTTTTTACTTATTTATTTGGGTTTAGTTTTGCTCTAGTACAGAAACAGAGAAGGCAATTCTTTAGGTTCCTGCCCATCCTCAAATAGATAACTAATTACTTGCATATACTCCATCTTCTCCAAATTAATGAAACCCATTACACGCTGTCAAACACAAGCCTTTCATCTGAGCAAAGAATGAACTTGAATGAACTAATATTTCTTTTCTTAAGAGATCACAGCACAAAAACAATCAGGGAGGGTGATATGTTTTAGTAGTTCATTATTAACCCATGACATATCTATCCCTGTAATGTTTTTGCTTTCTTTCAGTCGTGGCAACACCCTAACACCCTATTCCAAATCTGTGCCAGCAGTCATTGCCAAAGCTTCTGCAATCTACAACCCCATCATATATGCAATAATTCACCCAAGATACAGGTACAGTGAACTTCTAGGTATGTGTATAAATGGATGTGCAAATGTGTTTTTTTACAATGAATGAACTCCCCCCAGTACTTCAAAGTGATGGGTGTTCCCACTCCATGATGGGATCTGAGAGATCAGACCCTGAACTGTATCCACCTGTCAGAGAAAAGCCCAAACTCAAGTGGAGCTCCTGACGTGGCCTCAGAGGTGGCCAGCAGATGGCAACAATCCCTCTCTTCACCTTTCTTCTCACAACCCTTTACACTGCAGGACAGGAGAAGTGATTCTCAGAGTCATGTTTTGCAATGTCCACTCATGACTTCAGGTAAAGATCCTAACCTGCAAGGTTCAAAAATTACATCATCACAAGTTTAAGAAGTGATTATATGCAGGCGTTTGAGATTTGGCTTTCTGAAGCACTGAAGTTATTCTTTTTCCACCAGCTTCAGGACTAACGTGAACAAGCTGCTGGTCTTTAGGAGAAGCAGGCACCATTTTCAATTAATTACTGCACAAAGAGGAAGTTGCAGGAAACTCATCATTTCGACTGAGCTCCCTGTAAATGAGAAAGTATTTCCAGAGTTCTTGGAAACTTCCTTTCTTGTTAGCAGGCTTGCTAGCTTTGATCAACAAATATTTGCCTTCAAAAAACAAAATGGACATCTCTGAAATACTTTGCTTGGTGGACAGAAGTCTGTTTTCATATTTGCTTAATTTCATTATTTCAGAAAAAAATGCTTTCTAGTCTTTATTTAAAAAACTGTAGCTTTGACTTAAAAAAAAAGAAAATAATAAGTTTTTTTTCTTCTGTATGAAATATTTCTGAGCCTATGTCTTCATATGCAAATTATACTTAGAATTCTGATTATTATTACAGATATCAATTATTGTGTAGTTTAAAACAGCACAATTTCACTAACAGATATTCAAACACTATTGAATCTCAATAAGCTGCATGGTTAAGCCTACTTTTCTTGCCTCTTCTTTTCCTGCTCAAGGCTCTCTCAGCCAGTGAATGAGTTTCCGATCTGAAATGTATGAATTCTGCTTTTTATCGTTGCAGTAATGCAAGGGATGGAGAATATAAAGATAACATGATCCCACAGAGTAAATTATGAGAAATGTAACAATCCATCGTAAAAAGCAGTTTCCAAACTGTCACTCTGAAGAGAAACCTTATGAAATCACATAAATAGAATAATTTAATACACCATAAAGGATACTCATGCAAAGAATCACAAACATGTCTCTTTGCAGGGGGAGGTTCATTGCACCATCCTTTAATAGCCTCTCTAGAGCATCCCAGTTGGACTCCAGAGACCAGATTAGCATTTCCCATCTTTCAGGGAAAGCATGAGAAGGACCTCCTTGCATTTCAGAAAGGTCACCTGCTGTTTGAGCTAGCTGGGACCTAGAGACATGCATGGTATGGGCATATCAAAAATTATTGTGTCTTCAATTTTATGGTCCTAAAAGGAGTTACAGTGTGCTTTTGTAAGGGAATGAGCCATTATAGTGCTTTGATGAAAGGTTTCAAACAAGGATAAACTTACTCTGCACTTTCTACATGCTATGCAAGCTAGAACTTCTCTATTTGAAGTCAATGTTTTATTTAGAGATGTCCTCTCAGCTTCAGCTGAGAAACATATTCAAGTTCTGGTAAAGTAATTCACTTCTGTTAAAACTTCTGAAGTGCTTGAGTTACAAAAATACACTAAAACCAGATTTTTAGCATTTTTTAAAAAATTCTTTATTTATTTGTTTGTTTAACATAAGGGTTGCAACTGCATTGTGTTCTCTGTGGGCTCCTAAATATAGTTTTAAATTTTTTTTAACCTTTAAAACTCACAGCAGTGTATTCAGGATAAGCTATAACTCACATACAGCTCATACACTGCTCATAGCCTGCAGTTTCTTCCTGTAGCTGTAAATAATGTCAGTGAAAGATACTTATGAAAGGGCAATTTCTTGTAACAGAACTGTTATTCAGCACATCTCCAGCCTTTTCTGTGTATGTATCACAAAGAGATGATTTATCAAAAGTTCAGATGAACCCCCATGGCAGGGGGGATGGAACTAGATGATCTTTAAGGTCCCTTCCAACCCAAACTATTCTATGATTCTATGAAACAGGTACGCTGTGGTGATGAACTTACAAATGCCACTAGATGGCAGGGTTTGTCGTTGGTATGAAGTGTGTCTCGCCATGAAGAACAGCTGCTGTCTAAAATCGGGGGTTTGGTGGTTGGGAATAGAGTTCATTGTTTTGAAGTGAAGTTGTAGTTGTAAAAACAGTTAAAGCTTCTCAGAAAACTGGTAGAAATATATCCACAAGTGGAAAAAACTTGTTACAAAATGACTGCACTATTTTGCATCCTCCAAAATTTAAGTCCATATTTAGATTTTGTAGGTTGAAGATTATTTCAGTTAATAACAAAAGAATGTATCATAGAAGTTCAGTAAGAAGATTTGCATGGCTGCCTGACATATTATGATCCTCTTATTTTTTTCAGGCCCAAACCTATTGTGTTCAGTGATGCCTTACACTATTTTTGCAAGGTCAAAAGATTGTTTTAAAAGCTGATAGTGTATAGTCAACTACATCAATTAGTGTTTTTTCGATCAGCATTAGCTTTTCTACGTAAGACTGCATTAAGAAAAAGGCTGGATTTCAGGACAGTATTTTGTACATTCTGTTAAAATGGGGAAGGGGGAAAGTTTTCTGCTTCTGAATTTGTATTTCTAGACATATCAGCAAGAGGAGTCTTTGTGCAGTTGTTCTGAAGATGCTTTGTGGACTTGATCAGGAAAGGAAGGACATTGAGCTGTTGGAGCGGGTCCAGAGGAGGGCCACGAAGTTGGTCAAAGGGCTGGAGCAACTGCCCTATGAAGACAGGCTGAAGGAGTTGGGGTTGTTCAGCCTGGAGAAGAGAAGGCTCAGGGGGGACCTTATAGTAACTTATCAGTACCTGAGGGGGTCCTACAGAAAGGCAGGGGAAGGACTTTTTAATATGATATCGGATGGGAGGACTAGAAACAATGGATATAAATTGGAAGGGGGTAGATTTAGACTTGACATAAGAAATAAATTCTTTACAGTGAGGGTGGTGAAACACTGGAAGAGGTTGCCCAGAGAGGTTGTGGATGTCCCCTCTCTGGAGGTGTTCAAGACCAGGTTGGACAAGGCACTGAGCAGCCTGATCTAGTGGGAGGTGTCTGTGCCTATGGCAGGGGGGTTGGAACTCGATGATCTTTAAGGTCCCTTCCAACCCAAACTATTCTATGATTCTATGTGGTTTTAAAAATGCAAAATTAGCTACAGTACGCCAAGAGGTCAGCAGGGGAAAATATATTGGCAGGACAAGTTTTGCTTGAATAGTGAATAATGAACACATAGCTAAAGAATGGGGTTTCTAGATAGTTTCATTGTCTTCTAATAATTCACAATCTGCCTTCAAACTAAGGCAGGTTCAGGACCAAAATTTAAAAGTTTGGGAGAGGATGAATTGCTGTTTTGTATTAGATTTAACCCAGTTCAATAGTCCTAAGTTCTTTTCCAAATCTTTTCAGAAAAAAAGCATCTAGAAATCAGGACCTGAAGATATCAGGTGTGGCTCAAACTGATGATGTAATTTTACCAAATCAATTTGCTTTCTTGCACAGAGAATGGCTATTGCTGCTTCTTAACAAATCCCACCAGTCTCTTTGTAGATTTTTCTTCTTTAAAGCAATTAAAAATTACAGTTCAACAAATGTAGGAATTTACAGAAGATACTGTGATACAAATAAACAGTATTTTATATTTCTGGCTTTATTTCTCTTCCTTTTTCTGCTCTTTCTGTGTCTTTGTACAGAGAAGATGTTTCAGCTAACCTGGAAGGTTTGGGGCTTAACTTTTTATTAAGTTGGAAGTAATTATATTCTTCAAGGTATATTTATTCTTACTACAAGTCTCTTTGTAGGATTTTCTTATTTTAAGCAATGAAAAAATTACAGTTAAACGAATGTAACTGGAAATGTATTGGTGACTTTTATAAGAGCATTTGGCTTTTAAGAGCTGGTCCCACCAGTATGAAAGACAAAAAAGCTTCTTTACCTAGTTGGTATCACTGGAAGTAACAAATGTGAGTAAGGAAGGAAATGGATGCAAAGNAGTCTCTTTGTAGGATTTTCTTATTTTAAGCAATGAAAAAATTACAGGTAAACGAATGTAACTGGAAGTGTATTGGTGACTTTTATAAGAGCATTTGGCTTTTAAGAGCTGGTCCCACCAGTATGAAAGACAAAAAAGCTTCTTTACCTAGTTGGTATCACTGGAAGTAACAAATGTGAGTAAGGAAGGAAATGGATGCAAAGTTTTAATTTATCAAGAGCTATTTTGAGGAGGAAGAAAGTCTTCACTCCTTTAACAACCCTGTGATCTCTAGAGTATCATTTTGTTGGTTGTTTTTAGAGTTGTTGCAAAAACTTCCTTAATTTTGGAAGACTTTGGTTTTAGAGGATTATAAAAATATGAATAAGTAAACATCTCAAGTTTATATCTATTTTATATTTCACTTGTGTAGTATTTAAATTCCCTTTTTCTGCTCTTTCTATGTCTTTGTACAGAGAAGATGTTTCAGCTAATCTGAAAGGTTTGGGGCTTAACTTCTTAATTAAGTTGGAAGTAATTATATTCTACAAGGTATATTAATTCTTACTATTTATCCATGCAGGTCTTCCATGAGTGTTTTGATTTGAAGCCCAGAAGACACCTGCTATTCTTTTAGCTTGTTGAGTAGTTTCCATTAGATGTACTCTGCTGCTTCCATGTAGTCTTTAAGACCTCCTCAATCAAAAGGGAAGCTATGCTGAGGTTATGGAAAGAGATGATACTTTCACCAGGTGATTTTTGAAGAGCAGCCTCATCAATCATTCAGATTTTTTTTTTATTCTTTCTTTCAGAAAAACCATCCACAATGCTGTTCCCTGCTTGAGGTTCCTAATAAGAATATCAAAGAATGACCTCCTGAGAGGCTCCATAAATGAATCATCATTCAGGACCTCTCTCTCCAGCCATCAGTCTCTTGCTGGTAGGACCAAGAGCACCTGTGTTTCATCAGTTTCCACTGGAGAAGCTGTAAGTCTTTTATTGTTTCCATGAAGGAAAATGAGTATAATGTTCCTCTCGCTCCCAAAATTAGCAAGTCTATAAATACAGATCCAAAATTAGAGAATGGAAAAGAAGGAAGGTGGGGTAGCTAATTTTTTTTTTTTTACTTGTATAAAGTTATTTCTGCAAAGCCTCTTTGGCAGTTCATGGGTGATGATTTTTGTGATCAGAAAAAACATCCAGGCCAGCATATCTGCATGACTCAGATGCTTATTGAGACCATAGATGTTTCAGTTAAGTCTTTAATATGAATTTAAAAGAGCTGTTGTCAGCTCATGTCACCAACCCTTTACTGGAGGAAAGGAAAATCATCTCCATCCAAACTTTTCTAATCTATTCAAAAGCTGGTTTATTCTTCTAAAGGAAGACCATTTATTTATTTGTTCCCATGGATATTCCATGGAGCTAGATGGTGTGTTTTGCAAGCAGCATACTCTAAGTCCCAATCAGGCTGATGGCCTGTCTGAAGCATAGTGTGAAGCAGTAGGAGCTTTCCCAAGGGATTGGTCACAGGTTAGAAGCTTGGGTTGTGTAACCCATTGGTTTGGGGTTGTGTAAGCAGTGGAAAAGTTGGAGAGCCCTTTCTCTTCTCCCCAACCAAATAGAATTGAACAGAAACCATTAGGAATGAGGGAGTTAGAAATAAAAAGATCCCTTGGGGTTCCTCCCAGTCCCTCTTGGCATGTTCCTGCCTGCCTCTAAGCCACAAGAAGCCAACTTTGCCCTCAAAGATCCTCTGGAGGGATGTTGACAGCAGAAGGACCTCTGGGACACCTGCACTAATCCGCACTCAGCTTGGGAATGTGACACCTCTGAGACAGTCTGCTGTAACCCATAACCTTTCATGCAGGTGTCAGACACCAGGATGGGCTGAATGACAAGCTTGTGGCTCTCTCCTTGAGCCAGATGGCAGCAATCTGAGCAAGGATGGAGCTGCAGGGTGCTGGTGTTGAAAGTCAGGCCACAGAGAGATGTTCCAGTGAGATAATTTTTATTGAAAGGATTTTGGGCAAGATTAGAGTCCTGGATTTGGAAATGAGCCTAGGACCACCAGGAAAACTCACATGAGCAGTGTACCATTCTCAAATAACATAATTTAGCACTGAAGGTTCTGCTGGAGAGTGGAAGTTCCTTTCAGATAACAGATTTATGAGCTCTTTCATGGCTGACAGATGGTAAAGTGAACATACCTCAGCCAAAAATCATACTGCTCACAGGGAAACCAGGCAGCCTCAACTACTGCTAGCTCTGTGCCCAGGGTGCTGTCAAGAAATTCAGGTCTTCTGGCTGTGGAATCAGAAAATAGAACAAAAAGAGCAATTAAAGAACCTGAAGAGGGAAGTGCCTGAAACAGAATCTATACCATAATAAAATGCAGGATACTTTGGGATCTGTCCCAATGCCTTTCTCACAAATTAACCATATGGTTGTACCAGGTAGACTTCCAGTTAAAATGATTTATTACATGTTCTTGGTAGCCTTGGCCATCTGGCTTGTTTATTTTAAATTAAAACAATAAAAAGAAATGTTAAAGGCCTCTTTCAGTCCAGGCAAAGCCTTTTATAACATACTTTTGTTCAAATTTGAGCGCAAATGAATGATGGGCTTATTAAAAAAAAAGTGGGCTCTTTTGGAACTACTGTACTATGTGACACAGCATGAGGAACCTTCTTGTTTTCTTTCCTAGGCTCTAATATTCTTTGGGGTATGGGGAACACTTTCATGATTATCTTCTTATAGTTATGTGAGGGCAAAATATCTTGATGAGATAGACAGAAAAGCACCTTACTTTGTATGTGCTATGAAATTTAGTATGTGTCTTGATTTAAATAAATGCAGACATTTTTCTTTTGTAATGAAAATGACATAAATGCCATAATCTATACTGCTGATGTAATTCCATTTGCAGACAACTGATTACACAATGATGCATGAGAATATCAACTGTGATGATTTTATAAACTGTAAAATTCCCAGATTATCCTTGCAATATGAGGTCAGTATATGCAATATGTCCATATCCTTTAGAAAAAGGACTATATTTTTTTTGATTGATCAACAACTTGAGCAAATGGAGCACCCACACATATCTGTATCCATCTTAGGATCATAGGTGCTACTTGTTTGCTTACATTTGTGCTTCATCACTTGTTCCAAATGGCATGTGTAGTGACACAAAAATGTGCTGTCAGCTTAAAAAGAGGGAGGCTTATTTCCATTTATTTCCATTCACTTATTTCCCACAATTTTTCCCTTTTGCCGTCATGATTTTTCTTGATTTCTCTCCCCATTTGGTGTCATGAAACAGAGTTTTTGCAGGATTATCCATCCTTCATTGTTGTTCACTACATGACTTTGGTTCATCAGGCTTAGCATGTTGTTGTGTGTGTTTGGTTGGGTTTGCTGGTGGGATAATGTGGCTGAAAGGCTTCAGCCTTTGGCACAACTTTGGCTTAGAAGTCTCAAACTGCTAGCAGTGTGTGGCACCGTGTTGTGCCAAGCTGATACTTGTGGGTTGCATCAAGAGGAATGTGACCAGCAGGTCCAGAGAGGTGATTTTGCCCCTCTACTGGGCTCTGGTGAGACCCCACCTGGAGTTACTGTGTCCAGTTCTGGAGCCCTCAACACAGGAAGGACATTGAGCTGTTGGAGCAGGTCCAGAGGAGGCCACGAAGATGATCAAAGGGCTGGAGCAACTGCCCTATGAAGACAGGCTGAAGGAGTTGGGGTTGTTCAGCCTGGAGAAGAGAAGGCTTAGGGGGGACCTCAGAGTAACTTATCAGTACCTGAGGGGGTCCTACAGAAAGGCAGGGGAAGGACTTTTTAATGTTATATTGGATGGGAGGACTAGAAACAATGGATGTAAATTGGAGGGGGGTAGATTTAAACTTGACATAAGAAAGAAATTCTTTACAGTGAGGGTGGTGAAGCACTGGAACAGGTTGCCCAGAGGGGTTGTGGATGCCCCCTCTCTGGAGGTGTTCAAGACCAGGCTGGACAAGGCACTGAGCAGCCTGATGTAGTGGGAGGTGTCCCTGCCTATGGCAGGGGGGTTGGAACTCGATGATCTTTGAGGTCCCTTCCAACCCAAACTATTCTATGATTCTATGATACAGCCAAAGGTAATTGTTCTTGGGGCAACTGACAGCTCAGTGCAGCTGCACAGATTTTAGCTGCAGCAGCTGCTGAAATGAAAGCTAAGTTCAATGACTCTCACATGACAGCAGCACTGACTGAAATTTTGGAATGCTCCAATAAAGTATTGATGGGCAGGAATGACCCCAGTAACACTTTAAAAGACACAGCTGTTGCCACCAATGCTTTCCTCTGTGTGTTAGTACATACTAGTGCAGGGACCCAACACAGTCACGTACAGTAACTGGTTTGACTCTACAAGAGATGAAAAATAAACAGGTGGCAAGACACAGATGTCTGAGCAAGGTGATACATTGAATGATGAACTAGATTCCCATTTGTGTGGAGCCCTAGCTATGTGTCTCACTCTCTCTAAAAGCTGGTGTGGAAAAGAGTGGAACAAACTTGTCATTGATACTCAATCAAAAACTCACCACAAAGTTAGGGATGATGGATGGCCTCTGCTTAAGCCTGTAAATGGAACAGCATGGTTGCAATGTCACGATTGTGCTTCATTACTGGCATGCTCTTGAAAAATAGTGTAGAACCCACTGGTTGCCTCTCATCCATTGATGACAGTTCAAAGAAGCAAGCTCATGGGGCTTGAGAAGCCTTGGATGTTCCATGGATCCAGCTGAGATAAACACAAATGTGAATTTGGATCTGTGCACGTCCACAGCTTTGTAGCAGCTGATGGTTGTACCAAATACCATAAAATATATTCAACAGAATGATTGTGCTTGCTCACATCTTTAGCCTTCAGGTGCTACACAGCTAAAAGCAGATAAAAAAGACTGAAAACATCCTGGCAAAAAGAGACAAAGTATTTTTTTCATAATGCCAGGGTGAGAAAATTAAAAAACAAGCCACTCTCCAGGGGACTGTTAGTGTGAGAACTATGTTAGAACAGCTTTAGTTTTCTTTAAATGTATGTACTTTAAGTGGTATTTGCTAGAGTTTGAAAACTTGGAGAAAGGATGTAATGCAAAATCCTTCATCATTTGTGATTAGACCTGGAGTGATGTAGAGCTTGACCCCATAGAACCAGCACATAAGAAACTGCAGCCTCGACGAAGTCATTCTTTCTCAACAAGCGTGAGGCAGGAGAAGAGAGACCTGCTCCCAAAGACCTGCAGCTGTGATGCACCAACTGCAGAAGAGGTAAGGAGAAAAGTCTCTGCAGTGGAGTCTCCATTTTACTATTATTTTAGCTACAGTATATAATTCTGCCTTTATACTGATATCTGTCATTTGTAAACTTCATTTATTCTGATGTCCTCTTCAACATTGCTGGGGTTTTTTGTTTGTGTGGGTTTTTTTGTTTGTTTGGTTGGGGGGGTTTTTTGTTTGGTTGGTTGGTTGGTTGGGTTTTTTGGTAGATCATAAAAATGTCAGCAATGCCTTAATAACTTTTTTAACTTGTTTGTGGAAAGCCAGCTCATGGATCTAGAACTGTGTTAAAGCACAGTCAGTAGTGTCAAATGAAACTTTTTCACAGTGAGGGTGACAGAACACTGGAACAGGCTGCCCAGAGAGGTTGTGGTGTCTCTTTCTCTGGAGGCATTCAAAACCTGTCTGGATACCTTTCCATGTGACCTGGTCTAGGTGTTCCTGCTCCAGTAGGGGGATTTGACTAGATGATCTCTTGGGGTCCCTTCCAATCCCTGATATTCCTGTGATTCTGTGAAGTTGGCTTCTTTGCCCCTTTGCATGTTGATTTACCCCAGCTCCAGTTTTTTCCCATCCTGACCTTGATGTTTGTATTGTTGCAGCCTACTTTTATTGAAAAGACAAGGTTGCAAAAACATTTTGACATGAAAAAAGCCACCCTTTTTCTTCTTTTCACCATACATCGAAATTTTTTATTTTTGTTGAGGGGGAAGACAAGAAAGAAAGTCCCATTTCTCCCTAGGGGTGGGAGAGTCTGGCAGCTGCTGCCACCCTTCCCTCAGTGAAAGAGGAGATGGTGAGTACTCAGAGCATCTTCTGTGGATGCATCACATTCATTGCCCACTGAGAAATGCTCCAAACCACTCAAGTTTGGAGTCATGGGGTTGAGCAACACCCCATTCCCTAAGGAGCTGCTGAGGATGGGAGCAGTAGTCAGCTTCTGCCAAGAGCTGTAACACCAGTTCCAAAGCCAGTATTGGATTGGGTGGCACCATGTCAGACATATCTCAGTGCTGCATTTTCAAGAAAAGAAAGGACTTGAAGTCCCTTGTACATGACTGAACTGAGTAGCTCCCATTTTTTGATGGAGGCAGCCTTTCATAGGGTTACTCTAGTGTGTGTATCCACACCTTGGGCAGCTACAGAGTCTTCTGCCCCTGTGCTCCCTTCCAGCTCTGAGGCTTATTGCCTAGTCACAACAGTCATTAAAGCAGGAGCTGTTCTGGAACTTGCCAGCCATCTGAGGACCTGGTTCCTGCATGCATCTGCCCTATCTTCTTTCTCATATCCCCTTAAGGTGAAGTCCTCAGAAACATTGGTATTTTCTTGTAGCTGTTGTGAACAGTATGGATGAAAAAACATCCAGGTGCTGGAGAACCACCAGCTTTCAGTCTCTTAAGGGAGTAAAAGGACAATAAATCTAAGATAATTAGATAATTACATAAATGTGTTGAATAAGACAGTAATTATTTCTCTGTTCTGCTATTTGGTAATTGCGTAACCCACAAAAAGTCTCAGACACTGTACTTTGTTTTTGTAAGACATCTAGTAAAAGCTATTTATCAAAAAAAATCTAAACAGGGTACCTTCATGCTGTGGTGTTCATCAAAATGTGTAGAGTTTATTTACATTGAGTAATCAAAGACTCAATATTTTCAGCCATGACTCCTGTGTGATGTGAAGCTGCTTTGTGTCAGTTAAATGCCAGAATATTCACTCTATCACAGTAAATACTTAATTGTCAAGCTCAGATGTTCCATTATAAAGTCATTCAGTTATCCTTAAAAAACATCAACCAATCCTAAAGAAATGCCACTCCATTTTTGATACTCAATTTAACATCATTATGGATTGTCTATGACTGAATTCCAGTTATGGCATTTCCAAAAATGCTCATGTATGGGAATGAAAGTGTGAATTTAGGGAAGGAACAATTAACATTCTGATTTAACAAAATTTTTAGGACAAATCTCTTATACTTCCTTCAAGAAAGCAATCTCAACAGCATCTAAAAAAGCTGATGTACCTGTAAATTAGTTTCATAACTTAGATCAGGTCTCCTTAATGTACAGTTGCAGAAGGGTTGTCAAAAAAGAACAGTACTAAGACATATCTAGAAGGAACCCATCCTTCTACTATGATGAAAACAACAATTGAAGCATCAGAATGGGTTTAGGTTTATACTTTTCTTCTTTTATTGTTATTGTTCATTTTCTGGAGCAGTCTTTTCTCCTCTGTAACTTTTTTTTTAGCACATTGTGCTTTCCTTCATTCGGGTAGGTACAGCTGCTCAAGAAATCCTTATGGATAGGGACTGGTAAATGATTCCTGCTTGTGGAGTTAAGTTACATTATGCTGCAGTATGTTCCAACATCTAATTTTAAACCCAGACTGACAGAGATATGGGGAGGTGAAAGAGCCTAAAAAATCTTGAAGTGAGTTATTTTAAGTTAAAAGATTGGTGTGAAAACCAGATAACCAGATGCATTTGGTTTTCTGTCCGTAAAATTAGACTTTATCTGTGCTATGCAATAATATATTGTGGCAAGCTGCCTGCTAAGATTGAGATGGCTCCTGAATCCTAAAAATAAAAAGCAAAAGGCACAAACCCCTCAATAATTAAATAAAATATTTAATTAAAAAAATGAAACAAACACGAAATAAGAAAAATCCACAAAGCCCCTTCCCTTTTGCATGTAAGGGGATGTTTGTCAGTATTAAGATAGTATCTCAGGCCACAGATTTGGTGGAGACAAGGGGCCCAAGATTATGGCCCCTTCTGGACTAGAAATTGATCTAACTTTTAAAAAATGTTTCAGCAACAAGCCTCTGGAAATCCATGTAAATTCATGCTTCAAGAAAAGGTATAGTTGAATTAATGAGATTTGTGACTGGAACAAGAATATCTGCAACAGAGGAAAAATATAATAAAATTATTATGGGAAGCTGAAGCTATGGAGAGACTCTACAGCTAATTAATACACTTTACAATCATATTAAGAGAAATAAATAGAAATGTAACACCAGAAGGTGCTTTATGATAATTTGTGTAAAGCTTAGTTGTACTCTGAATGCCATTAGGCTTTATGGAAAGACATAGAATAAAGAAGTAAGAACTGCATTTTACTTTAAATGGTGAAGGAGGGACTTAAAATTTCTCTCTACATCTGACGTTGTAACCCTCTTTCATTTTGTAACCTTCTACAGAAAGACAAAATTGATCATTCATGCCTTCTGTTGTATTTAAATGTTAACACTTTCAAAGTTCATTTAGTTTGCTCTGGTTTTGCCTGTTGTGTCATGGAAAAGTCACAGGGGAGTTGCCATCAGGACCCAGCTAGAAATTAGAGTTGTCTCAAAATGGGTAATGGTTAGCAAAGCAAAATCAAAGCTGCTGTTTTTCCCCTTCTTTCTTGCAGGAAATAATGCCCAACATATAAATGCAAAGCCCCTGATTGTCCCAAGGCAGTGCCAGAAGGCTTCTAGGGACACCACAATAGAGACTGTCACAAGAAATTTGAGTCTTATCTGAGATATCTTTCAGAAGAAACTACAATTATCCAGTACTTTGAGATGTGTTAAAAATGGAGAAATACTTTTTCAAAATATAAAATAAGTCAGATGTAGAAATGGGCTTTTTCTTCCTTTTTTTTCTTTTTATCTTTTTGATCTCTGCTGATATTTGACATCTTCTTTTGCTTCATTTAACATCTGGCTTTCCAAGCTGTAGATGTTAATGCATCATGATTTTTTCCTCTTTGCAGTCAATGATTCAAGCATTTAGAAAATATGACTGATGACACAAGTAGCCACCAGTGGTAATGAATTTTGAACGTGGATTTCAATAGTCATATGCTGTGTGACATCACTAAAGCTTATGTCTCTGCTCTAGGTTTCCCTCTCCTCCAGCTCTTTAGAGAAGGTTCCTGGGCAGTCAGTCCTACACAGTCTCCCTGCAACACTTGTGGCCAGCTCTCTAAAAGCAGCTTCTCTGCCTGTTGGTTTGAACAGCAGCAGTGTCAGTAGAGCAGGAGACACAGATGCTTCACAGATGGCAACTCAAGAAAGTCAAGCTAATGGAATCCTGGGTTCTATCCTTAGCACCACAGTCCCCCGCATCATCATCATTCCTACCTCAGAGACCAACGTGTTTCGAGAGGAACTAGAAGAGGAGGAGACTGAATTATTCCACTTTCATGACAAAAAAAGCAATCTGTTGGACTTAGAAGGGCTTAGCTCGTCCATGGAGTTTCTTGAAGCTGTTGAGAAATTTTTATCTTAAGTTTGTCAAAAGAAAACTTTCCGGTAATTATTTTTTTTGGCAACTTCTCCACTCAATTATACCAAATAACCGAAGCCTTGTAGGTGAGATCATCAGACTTTTTGTAGTCTCTAGGCAGCCTTCAGATTTATCTTTGTCCAGACCAGCTCAGGCATGGAAACAGGCTTTCTTTCAGATAGTGCTGCAGGAAATGAGCAGTGAAGATCTGGCAGCATGACCAAGTGGCATCAGTCACCTGCTTCACTGGGCCACGATTTGTAACCACAATGGAGGTTCCAGCAGAAAGGAAAATGACTGGGCAAGAACAGGAGCAGCTGTTGAATGTTTCTGCTACAGGTTTTGGCAGCTGTCTTCTGGATGGTGATGGGAAGCACCACAGGACCACACTTTTCAGAAGCTCCAGTGATAACAGATGATCTGAACTATCTTTTAATCTAATTATTTTCAGCACAAGTTTAGGTTTAAGTTGGGTTGTTTGGTTTTTTTTTTCTTTTAATAGCTTGTTAAATGCATATAAATAAACTAATGGTGTAACTGAGAAGTGGCTGCTTCCTTTAAAGCTTAGTGCTAGCAGTCTGGATTTTACCTCATCATTAGTACCATCACCTGAATGTCAAAAGGCAAGGTGCTATATGCTACAACATACACTACTACCTACAGAAGCATTTAGAGCACCTCCAGAGTTAATCTTGATTAAATATATGTGGATTCTAATGAGCCTGTGATTAAAAGGGTGAGCATTCACAGCTGGCTTGATAAGTCACTAGTAATGATAAAGCCTTGGCTGCTATATATCAGAGGAGGATCTTCTATTCTCCTCCTTTAAAATGATACAATGGATATTGTCTTCTACAAGTTGCTTACCAGTGGCCTTCTGAGCAGGTAAAACATCTTGAGGAGAAAACTCTGCAGCACCATGGTGTTTGCTAATTTGATCTGCAGTTACATTTATATTTGTGGTTACTGATTGTGCTTATTTCATCTGTTATGGCTCAGGCTCACAAGGTCCTCTTGGCATTTTATTTCTAAATGCTTTTTTCATTTTGTTTCTCATTTTTCCTTTTTTTTTTTTTTTATAACATGCTCCCTACATCCTCCCTTTCAGTTTCTGACTTTCATATGTAGGCAAGCTACATAATATTCTTCTCCCTATAGTATTGGTATATCTTAATAGAAATCAGGTATTTCTCTGGTTGTAACAGTGGAAATACTTGGTCCAGTGAGTCTAGTAGCATTCAGACATCCAACAAGAGAGAGACAGAGTTTATTTTCATAGTCTTTGTTTATCCCTCTGGTTGTATCCTAGATTGCAGAGATACCACTGAGAACATTTCCAAGTTTTGTGTCTCGAGAAGTAATTTCTCTTTTCCTGTTCTCCTGAAGCAAAAAGCAGATGGAAAGATGAAAAACAAAGAAGCCTTTTTAAATACTATTTTTCACTGCAAAGAAGATAACAGAAATCTTGTTTGCAACTAGTGAGTCAGGCACATCGTTGCAGAACAAACTAAAACCCAGAAGGGTGCAGGTGAGAGGAATATCTCCAAATCCACAGACCCAAGGCTTTGCAGAGTGTCAGGGCAGAGGCATTTGCTTTTGTTATATGCTCACCTCTTTTTAGGAAAAAACCCCAACTTTGGTGACAGCTTTGGTTGACAACAAGGCCTAAGCACCATGCCAAGGTCATCTGCAATCAGCTCAGTATTTCCAAAGGCAGGTCCTCCATTCCAGGGCTGGCCAAGTGAGCAGGCAACATGGGGCAGCTGATGGGGACATGCTTGCCTGCAGTTTCTCGGTGCTAGGCTTTCATCCAGTGTGTGGGTTTGGTCACAAAGAGTAACTGAATGATAATTAAATACAATGTTCATGGAAAATGGGAGAGGCTTAATCCTAGGCTAAACATAACTGTCATTCCTTCTCTGATTCTTTTAATTTTTTTTCCTGAACCTGTCCTCTCTGATTTGTTTGGATTTTCTTCCCTACATCAATTGTTCAGTCAATGACCTTTCTTCTTGTAGTTAATACCCTCAGTTGCCGTATGCCCTTTCTTCTTGAGCCAGATGTTTGGGAAGCAAGTATTCCTCCAAGTCTTACACCTGACTTTTACTGTTGTAATGTCTCTAAATAACAATAAGACAATGCTTTTATTATCCCAAGATATAAAACATGCCCTAGAGCAGATTTTGTGCTCAACTGTTGACAGATTTGTCCTGGAAAGACTGTAAGCAGGGTATTTCTTTAGTTTCCAAAGGGATGAAGAAAGTAAGACCTGAAATAACCATAACAAACTCCTCTGTATCCAAATAAAACTTTGCATTTTCCTTGTTAGTCTACAAGATAAGACTCCAGTGATGTATTGCATATGTGCTGGAACTAATAAAGTGTCTTAGAAAACTAGTGGGCTTGAGGTATGTGCAAGGTACTGTTTCACCTTTATACTGTTAATGTCATATACTATCAGTACTGTTGCTTTTGAAGCTAATGTCAAGATTATTGCTTCAACTGATGTGGGCTAGAATGCAAAATGAGATAGCACTAGGGGAGATAAAGCATAAAGCTTATGAAAAACCAGATTTGTTACATTCACTGTGGGATTTTTTGCAGAAACATCAGTCATAGAATAAATGAATCTTCAATTTACTACTACGATGCAGAAAAAACTTTCCAAACTTCTCTGCTGACACTTTAGACTAGATAGCACATAATAGAGTACAGTATTAACTGTTGCTTCCCATTTCACAAAAGAATGTATTGGTTCACTCAAATGGATTAAAAATTCTCAGGTGTCAAACAGAACTATCCATTGTTTGTTTTTCTTATTTCATCATTCATCACAGGAACCAGAAGCAGGGATGAAAAAGACTTTGAAACCTGTATTCTTTTCCAGTAAATCAAAAGTTACATAACTTCTGTTTACATGAGCAGCTTCTTTCAAGTCATTTAGACTGCTCACATGCAACTAAGCACTTGCCTGAGCGCAGAGGTTTTACAACTAGAGTTCACTGACTTGCTAAAATCTAAAGTTGTTCAGTAACTTTTGAAATATATTTTCTTCAAACAAGATGTCAGGAATCAGGTGAATAAAATGAAAAAAAAAAATAAAATCAAAGACAACACACTAGAACTGTGACAGCAGTCTTTGTTCTTTATCCTGAATCTAATTGACAGATCACTAGTGTAAAGTGTTCAGATAACTAGTCTAAATATTTTCTTTTGCCATGGACAATGAATGTATTTTTTTTATATTTAAATCAGTGGTTAGATAAAATTTTCAAAGAAGGAAATAATTACTTACTTGATTCTTAATGGCCTGGTGTGAAGCCACTTCCAGAAAGCTCATTTATTTCTCAGACACCTGTCTTTTTCCCTCCTTTTGGGAGAAAACACTGAACAGTCTTTATGTTGAAAAGACTTATGTTGAAAAATCTTTATCTGAAAAATCTTTATGTTTCAAGATGCCATGTAACATGCATACTAGGAGACAAATATAATATTTTTTTGAATTTTCTTACTCTTTCTCCCCACCCCCCCTTTGTTTTTTTTACAGATGCACATCACTAATTCCCTCTCTATTATTCTTACTATTTTTTATCTAGTTCTTTCTCAAACACATGAAAACCATGAAAGGCTTGGCATATTACACAGTGCTTTAAATGTTTATACCTTTTTCATGTAGGAGTAGATCAACATGTAACTGAAGGATGAGGATGGACAAGGTAGAAGCAACAGAGATGTGGCTGTTACCCCTGATCATCTTAACCCAATCTGGTGATTATTCCTTGCTTTTCATCTAATCCATAACCTCAGTCTCTACTTCAATGTTCTGGGCAATATTTAAGTGGAAAAGCCTGGTGCTGGGATGCCAGTCACATTTAGTTGTGTATTACTAAGAATTTGGAAGTCTGTCCATATATTTTGCTTGCTTTATGATGTGTCTGGGTTGTACCCATGTCTGCACTTGGGTTGCACTTACTAGTGCTACTGGGAGGTAGTGAAAGCTAACTGCAAAATGTCAAAGGTGTAAATCCACCATTACTAACTTTTCCCCTGTGCCACTGTGGAGATCTACGTGCTTGCCAGCAATCCTGGTGCCAATACTTGATTGTAAAATTGCCTGAGAGAAATTTCTGGTGAAATTCTTATAAAATACATTAGCATTTTTATCATGAAGCATTTTTGCCATGAAACATTTTTACTCTTTCATTGTGGTGATGTATTATGTAGACACTTCTATCCAAGACTCAGATGTGTTCTTCACCCTAAAGCAAAGCATCAGAAGACCCTTGTCAACTGCAGGGCCTTCTGCTGGACTGGTCAAGCTAAAGAGATAGGTAATAACCTGTGAGGATTTGGGCAGCTGCCAGGGGTGCATGTTTCCTCTAGTGATGCTCCCTAGCCCTTTTCCTCCATTTTGAGGAGCAAGTTTAATCCTTATCATACATTTAGACATGTGGTGGTAAAAATTGTATTTTCCAGAAGTTTTATAAGGGACCTAAGTGTGGGTAGATTTTCAAGGGGACAGCAGAAGATGCTTCCCTGGAGTTTCTCCTTGCCAAATTTCAGGTTCCTTTCCACTGTAAGCAGGTGGTAAAGCTCTTCAAAGTAAAAGATGGATGTATTTAACATTAAACAGCTAATTTTCCACAGGCGTGCTCTTGGAAACAAATGGTCCCTATTTCCTGTGATGGAGAAATAAAAAAATTCAGCCCAGAGCACACTACAAGTCTGGAAAATATGAGACTGAACACATTCAGGTTTGGTAAATGTAAATCAAATGAAAACAGCAGCTTATAGTTGAAGCTGTGGAGTCACTAGTAGTGCAGCAAACTGGTCAACTCATCTTTATAAAAGGTGGAAAAGCTTTTTCCAACCAATTAATACACTGTCTTTTTGTCTAACTCCATCTCTGGGCAACCCACCAGAAATTAAGTGGGAGCAACTGGCAGCTTTGTCATGCTTGTGTCACTGCCACCAGGCTCAACCATCTGGGCACCAACATGTGGAGGTAAGGGAAGGTGAAAAGCTCCTCTTACAAAAGCAAACTTCATTTGCTGTGTTAAACCCAGCAGAAAAAGGCTGAGGGGGATATGACAGACGATCTCTACATCTGTCTGGGGAGGCTGTTCAAACAAGGTGCCAATTTTGGCACAGGAATATGTTTGCATAAAACATCTGAATTAACGCATTTTGAAAATTACACAGCTTTTTAAGTGCTGATGGATTTTTTGGATCATCTACATGATGGGGACACAAAAGAAAGCTTTGTTTCATACTGAGCTCAGTCCTTGTACAAAACAGTGCCATCCAGCCAGCTGTAGCCCCAGTGACAGCCATCAGTGGCCCATCTCAGAGACAGATTTCTTCAGCAATGTAATAATGAATAATTAAAAAAATTACTCAGAAAAACTGTGTTAAAGATGTCTTAATATTAATTATTTGCTGGTGGTTTAAATAGGCTGCGATTATTTTGAGGGTCAATGCAAAGGTGGCTGTCAGGAGAGATGACAAAGCAGGAGTCCAGAGGGGCAGATGTAGCAAATTTCATAGAATCATAGAATAGTTTGGGTTGGAAGGGACCCCAAAGATCGAGTTCCAACCCCCCTGCCATAGGCAGGGACACCTCCCACTAGATCAGGCTGCTCAGTGCCTTGTCCAGCCTGGTCTTGAACACCTCCAGAGAGGGGGCATCCACAGCCTCTCTGGGCAACCTGTTCCAGTGCTTCACCACCCTCACTGTAAAGAATTTCTTTCTTCTGTCAAGTCTAAATCTACCCCCTTCCAATTTACATCCATTGTTTCTAGTCCCTCCATCTGATATCATATTAAAAAGTCCTTCCCCTGTGCAGCCCTGAGTGAGTAACTGCTTCCAATTTGCTGAGGGGAAAAATTGCTGAGCGACCAGTAGGATCTCTGTCACCTTTTTTGCAAACTTTAGTGGAAAGAATGTCTGTCTCCTAAGATATTTTGCAGTGTGGAAATAACTCAAGGCTCAGTTGGCTGGAAGAGCCAAGCCTGTGTTTAGTTATACTTCTCACCATTATGCCGCCTAAAATCCACATGCTTTCCTGGAGCTGGGAGTTGATCTGGCTTGGCCTTCTCTTCCTGGCCACAAATTGTGTTTACAATCATAGTGTAGCTTAAAACTTTATTTTGCATTATCAGAGAGTCCAGCAGCAAGGGATGGGCACCCTGACAGGTCCCTGGGGGTCTAGCAGATGTGCTAGTCTGTGAGGCCAAGGGAAATGGGCAAGTGAAAGGAAGTCCTCTGAGGTTTTCCATGGTTTCACTATCTTGCCTATTTTGAGAGTGCCTGGTTGTTTTTTACTTTCTTTCTTCTTTTTTTTTTCTCATGGATGCCTTGGCACACGTCCCTGCTGGCATAGGATGCTTCATCAGAAAGCCTTTGCTTTTGTGCTGCTCTGCATTTATTTTCCCCATGTGATGATTTTTCCTGGAACAGCTTCTGAGACACTGCTGAAAGTGTCTGGCAGATGCTTCTTCACAGTTGGGTTGTTATGCCACACTCTGGTGTGCTGAGACCTTTGCTTTTGAGTGAAGCTCTTCCCATCCAGTGAGAATTAGCAACTAAGGTTTCCAGAGGAGAAACTTCTATGACAGAGATGCTGTTTCCAAACAGGAGGGCTGAAAATGGAAGATCAGGAGAGTGGTTTTAACCACCCCATAGAGTTTGCTGATTTGCATCACTCTTTTTCACACGCCTACTCCAGAAGAAGCTGTTGCGCACCACTGAAACATCATCAGTGTTAAAGTACTGAAAATTCTGATACCACAGGCTACAGAGAAATCAGCAGTTTCAATAATGTAAGAGAAAAAAAAGGGAGAATATCAGCTTGTAAGTGGAAATCAATGGACATGTCAAGGTAGAGGGCAGGTAGCAAAGAACTCTTCCCCAATGTGCTCCTGAAGTCCAGGCCTGGACTTCAGAAGGCTCATGAAAGGTGATTGCAAACACTCAAACAAGCAACATTCTAAATAATCATGAAACTGGGTAAAAGACTCATTAATTTTCATGAGTCTTGACCTTTACAAGTTTTCCTCTCTGAACAGGCAGAAACACAGAAAACTGAAAAATATAATGATTGTACAGGCTCAGACAAAGGATCTGGTTGACTTAATATCCTTTCTCCAACAGTGATCAGCAAGTGTCTAGGAAGAGAAACAAAGCAGGTAGAAATATTTGCCTGCTAAGCTCTCCCAGCATTCAGCAGTTCTACACCAGAAATTGTATTTAATAAGCCTTCACAGACTTCTTTTTCTTCTATGGATTTATGGAATTTCTTCTGGGACTCATATGAAAGCCTAACTACCACAGCATCCTGCAGGCTCTGCAGTTTAATTACAATTTACATGAAACAGAGCCTCCCTCTGCTTATTTTAAGGCAACACCTGGGTATTGCATTTTGTGCAGTTCTTTTAGGATTTCAAGAGAGTGGATGATCACAGCTTTTGGACACCCTGCCTGGAACCCAATTGAGGCTGCATCATCTCTACTAATGGTCTCTGCTCCCAGCAAAGAGGGTCCCTTTCTGTCCATCTCTACCTACAGGTTCCATCCCACTGACACAGAAGCAGTGAAGGCACTGGATATCATGGGTGAACTGCAAAGCTGCTTTAGTTGCTCATCTTGAAGGAGCTCCTGGGTCATTTTTGTTGTCCTTCCCCTTGCATGTCCTGGTCTAGACTTTGGGTTCCTCCTCTCCCACTTTGGTGTGTTCCTTTCCTTTCATGCTGTTCTAACAGTACTGCTGGGAAATTGGGCAAAAGACTGAAAATTTTGAAGCAGAAATGTGATGTGCTCGCAGTGAAAGAGTATCTATGAAATGTTTACAGGCTATTTAAGCAGTTGGCAAGAACCTTGGGAATAACTAGATTAACTTATCAACAGGCTGACTCAGAGCTCTCGTGAGAGGGAAGAAAATGTAATTATCCTCATTTGACATCAACAGAGGTCCCTCACAGCATCCTTCTCCCTAAGTTGAAGAGATACAGATTTGATGGATAAGTAACTGGCTGGATGCTCACATCCAGAGGGTCAAGTGATCCATGGCTCACTGTTGAGGTGGAGAGGAGCAGCAAGTGGTGTCCCTCAGGGATCATACAGGGACCTGGGCTGTTCACCCTCCCTGACTCCAGCACAAGGGCAAAATCACTAAGATACTGGGGTTTCAGCTATAGGTACTACATCAAAAACACAAAACAAACCTCTAGACCCAAAGAATTCATCAGCTGTGATGTTGGATCTCAACTGGGATTCAAATTTCACCATTTAGTATTTCTACTTGAATGGTGCAGTGAATGTCATTGACAGATACAAACACATAGCTGGAATTCTCACCAAAGCACATGCCCGAGACCCACTCTGTGACACATAATTAAACAGCAGGCTCTGGAGTAATATTGTCCTCCCTCCTTAATGTCATAGAATCATAGACTAGTTTGGGTTGGAAGGGACCTTAAAGATCATCAAGTTCCAACCCCCCTGCCATAGGCAGGGACACCTCCCACTACATCAGGCTGCCCAGTGCCTTGTCCAGCCTGGCCTTGAACACCTCCAGAGAGG
>VZTY01012133.1:32093-55519 GCA_013400935.1 Turnix velox | reverse complement strand
CCAACCCCACTGCCATAGGCAGGGACACCTCCCACTAGATCAGGCTGCTCAGTGCCTTGTCCAGCCTGGCCTTAAACACTTCCAGAGAGGAGGCATCCACAGCCTCTCTGGGCAACCTGTTCCAGTGCTTCACCACCCTCACTGTAAAGAATTTCTTTCTGATATCTAGCCTGAATCTACCCCCTTCGAATTTATATCCATTTTTCCTAGTCTTGCCATCACGTATCTTATTAAACAGTCCCACCTCAGGTATTTCTAAAATTTCTCTTGACTGACTTCAGGAAATTCTATCATGCCCAGTGAGACCTGCTCCACACAAATTTTATTTTGAGTGTTTCCACTCCATGGGGGGGGGTTGACAGTAAAAACACCTTTTCCCAGTTCCAGTAGCAGCAAAAGAGGGGAGCAATGAAAGTTATGAGGCTGTTTTATAGATATAGGATGAGGAAAGCTGTAAGGGACTTTAGTGGCATTACCCAGGGAAAATCTACATATGTTACTGCAATTTGAAGCAGCACTTTCTTTAGAAAATACAACCTCTTATTTTTCATGTTGCTCTAAAGCTCCTGGAGGAAACACACACATTAAAAAGCAGGTACCATCCTGTAGCTCTCAGGAATGCCTTGTACCGCATGCCACACCAGTGCTCTTGGATTTCAGGTGACGCAGAAGCTATATCCAGCTCATGGGCACTGGAGTGAATGGAAACACTTCTCACCACATTAATAACTAAGGGCTAAGCTCCAGCCTTCTCAATGCAAGTAATTGGTTGGCAGTTTGGGGAGAAACCAGAAACACTTTTGCAAAGTTTTCTCTTGTATTGCACTGCAATGCAAACTGCAATGACTGCAAAGAAAAAACAAGAATATTAGAAGTCTCTATTTTTATATATAGCAGAGTGAAAGTGCTAAGTATCTATGGAAACTTTTAGTTTGGAGAAAGGTGAAATTGAATCTGAGTGGTATAGTGAGAAAGTATCTGGCAAAGCTGGGTCCAGAGAAAAGGTAGCAGGAAACATTGCCTTCTAAAACTTGAATTTTAAGATGGATAGGCAATGAAACTGATGGCTGTGGTACAGCTAAAAATTACTGTGCAGTGGAGGATCATTATTTTGGGAGGAGAGGCAGAAGTGTTGGCATTTTAAATCATGAAGTACATGGACCATGCAGTAAGAGAAAATTTTACTGGTATTAACTGAAACTTGGAAGAGTTGCACAGTGGGAACACAACTGGGAAGAATTGAGTGCAGCATAAAGGAAGGTAGGATGAAAACTACCACAGTAGGGTAGCCTGGGAAATAATTCAATTGGTTTCAGACACTCTTCTGCTACAGTTCTACCACTGCTGTGGCAGGTGTCTTGAGTTAACATCAGGAAACACCAAATTATTTAACTCCCTTTAGTAACTGGGAAGGGTATTCTAGTGAAGGGAGGGTCTGAAGATGCAGCTCTGGGACAGGTAAGACTTCTTTTTGTTTTTCTGAGTTCCCACAAGAAGTTAAAAGTGTAAGAAGGAGTGATAGGTGAGTAATCCTTCAGACTGCAAAGAAAGGTTCAACATATCAAGTGAATTTGTGATGATATTGTGGTAGCAGACATAATCCCTTCAGCAGGCTGAGGACCTGGCAGCCAGTGTTGCCTTTCAATGTTGCACGTGTATGTGTGTATGTATACTCTCAACTGATGCAGTGAGGGAATGTTTCCCCTGGTGCTTTGTCTGGCTGATAAAATCTTCAGGACATGTTGTAATTGAGTCCTTTTTCTGATGTACAAGAGGCAACCATGAGGTTTCTCACCTCCTTTTCTTAATACAAGAGATACTTCAAGGTGTAGGGCTTTTTTTCAATGTCAGATACTTGCAAACTACAAGTAAAAGACCTGGGGAAAAAAAGAATCTCTATTACTGTTTTCTTATTTGTCTTGTAGCCTTTGGTACTTTGTTACATTTGGAAATTAGTTATTTAAATTTGGGTTGAAAAATACTTGGTGTTTGCTACCAGGTGAAGAAAAAGAAACTAATACTTTGAGTTACTGGAGCTGCAGGTGGTAGGTGAGTTGTATTTCATCTGCAAAATCACTGCTGCTGATGACTTTTGCTGTAGCCAGCAAGAAGTATAGAACGGACTTCCAACAACTTTGTTCCTACTAAGCAGCTTGGGACAAAAATTATCATGAAATTTCTTAAATCCTATAAACATTGAGTCTATTAAGAGTAAAGTTGCATGCTGATTGAATCAGTCTTCTAAAAACAGCATTTTTCAGTGGTACTTATTACTCTATTCCCAGCTTTGTCTGCTCTGGCCTGGAGGAGAACTAACAGTAGCTGCACAACATATTTGCAAAGTGAGCACAAGCAAGGAAAAGTTGAAATCAAATTGCTGGTATTGTGATGTGCTCTTTCAGGATTAATGATTTTTGGGGTTTTGCTAGAAGTTTTTATTCAAGCGTATTAACCAAAAAGAAGCAATGTTTCTTTGGGGATTACCAGAGCCCCCATCTTTTCCATTTTTAATTGACAAAAATGGAAACATTGCTCTGAGAGTGTCTCGGGATCCTATTTGCTACCTAAAGCTGATAGATGGAGGTCAAAGTGTGAGCTCTGCTTCCTGTGAGAAAGCAGAGTTGAGATTTCCTAAATATGTTAAAGCTTTACTTTATATGGATTGTTTGTATCCCATTTCTCATGAAATACTTCTAAAAAAAGCATTCACATCTCAAAAGCATTCTTCCTTGATTTTTATTCTTCCTCTCTGAAGGTAACAGAGTTTATTGCATCTACAGCCTGGCAGTTCTCCTTTTTTTTGAAGTTTTGCTATTTTCCAATGCTTTCCTAAACAGGCCAATTTTGAAAAGCTGCAGCATAACAAAACAAACTGATGGAAAAGGGTCTCTGAGCCATGTAGCAGAGTTAAGGGGTTGAGTAGAAAGAAAGATCACATGAGAAAAGCTCTTCTTTTCCTTTTTGATAGAAAACATAACTAAAAAAACCCTTCAGAACAGTTTTCTGCATTCATTTTGTTGTTGTTGCCAAAATGGAATAAAAGCAATAAAGTTCTTTGTCCAACTCCAGTTCTGGTCCACTTACAATCTGATCAAGAGCAAATTGAGAGGCAGTCTTAAAATGCTGATAGCCTCACATGACTCTAGCAGCAGAACTAAGCTGCCTGGTTACGTTTTTCAATCTGTTATATACAGCATTGACTACTCAAAAGGCTATTTGCTTAATGGAAAAGAAAATGGAGAACACATGGGCAGATTAATAGGGAAAAAATTGGACTGTTTCTCTTCTACGGGCTTGGTTCCATCTACTTTGATGAAGGTATTAATGATTTCTTTTGCCATGCAGCAGAGAAAGACTAAAGTAAAATAACAATGGACATTTTGATTGCACAGGACAATTTTGGAAAGGGGGGAAAGCTTAAGGAAAACTGCAGAGAATTCATTCCATAAAATCATGCTTAAAGTTTAGTTTTCTCTTAAGAAAAGAAAATGAGCAAGGAAAGCACCTCCTTTTCCCTCTTCTATTTTGGAAAGGAGACCCTGGAGTGTCCCTTCTTCAGAGAAGAGCTCCAGTGCACCTGGCTGCAAAAAGAGGAGCTGTGCATTGCAGGGAAGCGAGCTCTGGAGGGAAATGTTACTTTCATTTAAACAGCAGAACTAGAAAAGCTACACAGAATCTTTTTGGTTGGCTCTGTCATGAAAAGACAGGGCTTGACTCATGGGCTGTTAATTGCCAGTGATGGATAAACAAGAAAGAACTCATTTGGAGTTGTTTGTATTTTTGATCTGGAAATTGGGGAGATGCAATAAACAGAAAGCTACTGGGTTATCATTCACACAGTCACTCTGCCTAATAGAATCATGCTTTAAATCACCAGGACTGTCAACCCCCTGATGCAGCCAGGCTGTAAATACTCAGTCATCACTTGGTGCAGGGAAATGGTGAGAAAGGAATGACCAAAAGCTTTCCCAGAAAAATTCTGCCTGAGGATTCATTTGCTAAGCAGAGGCTGTGCCAATGCAGTGCTCTGCCAGCCTTGTACGTCTATTGAAATGTCTCTGCTGATTTATTCTCAGCATATGTCTTTTCACATGTGAATTCTGTTTCTACCTTCAGTTGCTTTCAAGATCTATAGAACTAGGATGAATTGTCCAGGATGCCGTGTGGAACAGTGAAAGGCAAAGACAAATTTCCTTCCTCCCCTTTTCAGCTAGTCTCAGTACTCTTCTTTAAGGCTTTAAAAATATGTTGTTTTGAAGGGGGTTGGTTTTGCTTGGTGTTTTCTTATTTTTGTTTTCTTTTTTAAAGCATGTAAAGCTTTATCCACCGTCTGTAACTCTGCAGGAATTAGTCTGGGAATCAGCCTTTTACAATGCATGTGACTGGTCCTGTTTGTTTGGGCTGATGTCTGAGGATTAAGAGATTTGGGAAAACCCATTCAACTCTTTCATTCTTTCATGATCCCTTCACTGGCTTTGGCTGGTTTTCTGCCTGCTTGAAGTGAGGAGAGGGAAACAAAGATGTGCAACTCTTTATCCCCATGCTCTTTGCAACCAACAAAACCTTCCACTTTTGAGCCAACTTGGCTCTTTCCTACCTGCACTTTTGGACTTCATGTCATAATATTGAGGTGTTTCACATCAGCTGAAAAGTTGGGTTCCAAATCTTTTCCTACTATGCTACTCTACAGATTCTTGTCAGGACACACAGTTGAATACCCACTGGTAAAAGTGGTCACAGCTAAATTCATCCTAGCTGCTTCTTCAAACTAGTAAAAAGTGAAATTTCTATTGTTAGGTTCATAATACATCCAGGGTGAAAAGTCCATTTCTACTACTGAAGATGAGTAGAACTCACTTCATGCACCTTCAGTATTTTTTTTTATTATCAGATGCTGCTGTGTATTTACAGCAAACATGGTAAATTGGAAGGGGGTAGATTTAGACTTGACATAAGAAATTCTTTACAGTGAGGGTGGTGAAACACTGGAACAGGTTGCCCAGAGAGGCTGTGGATGCCCCCTCTCTGGAGGTGTTCAAGACCAGGCTGGACAAGGCACTGAGCAGCCTGATGTAGTGGGAGGTGTCCCTGCCTATGGCAGGGGGGTTGGAACTCCATGATCTCTAAGGTCCCTTCCAACCCAAACTATTCTATGGTCAACTTGGAAAGTTTCATATATCTGTATCTAAGGCTCTGATTTGCTTTTAATGCAAGTGAATTTTGCACAAATATCCTCTAGAAGAACTGGTTACCAGGTTGCAGGGAAAGTGGCAAAACCTGTAATGGGTGATGTTTTTATTCTTTGCTAGAGGATGCAAATTCCTTGAGGTTTGCTCTCCTTCCCTGTTGACTTGATGGCAGCAAAGTGGTTTCAGTCACTACTTCTCATGGATTTAGTTGTGGCAAAGCTAGTCATTGGGTATAAACTGTAGCTTTGTCCACCGTGCCCCTGTCCCAGAGCTGGTCGAGGGAGAAGAGACCTTCAATACTTCTGTGATTTGTGAAAACACTAGGTGTCACCAGTGAGGATTCTTTTTCCAGCAATAACATCTGCATCTGAGAACCCACAGCAGTGCTCTCCATAGAGTCGTTGCTCAGGATCATGATGTGCTTTTAAAAGAAAGCCAGAAAGAGTCTCTGAAATCCCTGTCTCAGACAAGTCTCGCCAAGAGTTCAGGTTGTCCAGTAAAAACCATGTCAGGATTAGGTTTAATTGTGAAGTGCATAGAGGGCTGTTTTCAAAAGCCTACTTTTTATGAAGAATGAAAACATTATTAAAATGCCAAGTGAAAAAGATACTTTTCTTTATTTGTTTTTTTAGTTAGCAGTTAGATCTTAGTCAGGATTTTAACTTTTCCTTCTGTCTCTATTGCTCTTCTCTCTGCACGAACATCTCCCTGTTGCATCAGTGAGTCCCTAAAATAAAATGGGAATTATGTTGTTGTTCTAAGAGGCTCTTTTCTGTCATGGAGATGTCAATAGCAGTGCACCTATGCAACTCGGCCTCCTAGTCTGAGAGGAGGGTAGGAAGCTCACTAAAACTGATATTAACCCCCTCTCCCCCCAGGTATAAGGAAGACAGAGGCACATGCAAAGATCTGAAGTTGCCCAAACAACTACTCGGACAAGAAAAAAAAAAAAAGACTGACTTCACCATCCCTCACTGAGTCCTCCAAACCCCAGGGTAGAGAAGAGGCTTTTTGTGGTCACACAGAGGAGGTCACTTTTTTAATTCCAGATAATCATCCTTTCTCTTTTTCACTCCCTCTAGGTCATCTCTGGTGCTACTATTATAAGGACATACTGAAATATTATTATAGACTGCAAGTAGAGACAAACTGTAAAAAGGGAGCAGTCATTTATCTATTTTCTGCTTCTTTCCTTAGACATATATGTGTATTAATATTAAATATTAAATGGAATCATTCTCTTTCAGTTCTCTTTAGGTAGCTAAGATTTATGATTTCTTCTTAGGGAACCACTCTCTGAGCTGTCAGGAGTGAGGGAGTTTCATCTGCTTGTATTTAGGGATTAAACTTGCCACAGATGCTCCAAATCCTCAACTAAGTTCTTGCAGGTGTCAGCTGTAGTGTCACTACAGACTTTCAAATTCTAGCCCTCATACAGTCTAGCCATAATTTAGATTCAAAACTTTCTATTACATCTCATTTCACAAGAGGTTGTGCACTCTGGGCTAGATAAAAGCCTTTTGTCTTCCCCATGGCTTCAGCAATCTCCCAGACCCCCTCTAAAAAGGAGGATGGCTCAAGTGGTAACATCTATAAATCTATTTTTTTAGCTAAAATCTAATCTAGCTTCTGTGTAACAAAAGTAGAATCCCTTCACAGAATCTGAAAAGTAAATGTATGGCCTAGCCTAGTTACCCTTAGCTGACTGGTGTAATTCCTGGATTAGACAGTAAGAATGAACCCATGAAAAAGCAAGAAGCTATTCAGGAAATCATGTTGCTTGAGGAATAGGCTGTGAGCAGAGGAGATGGCAGCATCTGTGGGAGAGAATGCTGAGATGTTACAAATAGAAACTGGCAAAAAAATATCAGGGTTGCAGATAATAAAATAGGTTTCTGTTATGGCTAAGTAGAGAAACAGATTTGGGACTGACCCTGATAGGAAGAGGATTACCATGTAGAACAACTGACATGAACCTGCTTTGGACTCTTCCATAGCAATTTCTTAACTGAAATGGTTTCAAAACAGCTTTTTTTTTCCTCCTCATCTGATACAGAAAGAGATTTTGCCCTTAGCCTGAGGGACACTGGGTGCTAATTCTCAGCCCAAGATGCTGCTGAACACTGTGCTTCACAAAGCCAGAGGGAAGGTGCAGAATATGTCTGTCTAGGTGACTGAAACTTAGCACCAAGCTAGTTCTAGGAGAAGGTCTAGAAGAGATGGAAAATATGTTTCTGTTTACCTATTGCACTCTGTTGTAGTGCTGGCCATTTTTGTTAGTTCTTTACCCATATCTCTGGTTCTGGTCTCAAGACAATCCTCAACTAATAACATTAGCCTTAAATATTACTCTTAAGACATGCACAAAAACTTCAGTGGGATGCACAGCCTCTTCTCAGCTGCTTTATTCTCTTTATTTCCTGAATGAGGATGATGGGGTTGCATCTTCACTTGGGTTTCCCAGCTGGAGAGCAATATAGACTATGGAGTGAATCCAACCAATTCACCTACAAGTGCTGAGATGTCTTTTTCTTGAGATTTTGTTTCTCTGATTTTCACCTAGTTCCCCATCTTCAGCCTGTCTTCCTTATCCCCCTTATTTTTTTTCCATCTTTGTGAAACTGCTTTCTTTAGTATTTACAAGCAAAAGAGAATCTAAAATGCCTATGGCATGATCCTCCTCTCTGCTTCTCATTTTTCTAGTAAGCAATCCCTGCTTTTTAATCAGGAAGTGTTTTGAGTTCAGCCCTTTGCCACTGTTCCTCTGCTCCTGCTGAGATGTTCTGGTGTTGGTCCTCTAGGTGTACACATCTGCTGAGGGGGAAAAAAGCACTCAGCTACCTTTAAAGGTACTCAAGATCAATTTTGGAGGAACACTTGAGGGGAAAAGGGAGAATTTCACTCCATCACTTTTTTTTACCTTGTCAACCCCAGAAGACCCTAGGGATGGTTGTAAGACTTTGGGAAGAGACCAGAAAGAAGGCTCATAATCAAATATTGACTGAGTAACTCCACCCAATCCTTTTCAGATCTTAAAACTATTATTTTTTCTTGCTTTTTCTGTAGGCTGCTGTAAATTTATGGACATTTATACACATGGCCTAAATATGCCATGGAAGTAAAAGATGAGGGTGAGCAAAGAGATAAAGAGTAAATGCTGAGTGCCTAGGAGAAGAGTTTTAAAGTACCAAGGACTTGCAGCTTCAATCCCATTTGTCACTTGGATAGGCTATTACGGGAACAAAAGTACACTAAGTCTTCTGGGTTCTCGGCATAAAGGCCACTAATAAATCTTGTTTGCTTCCTTGCTGGCCAGTGCCATTTCTCAGTAGAGCAATTTAATTATTGCCATGGTGGCTGTTGACTATGTCTCTGGCACTCTGCAGCAGGAGGAAAATGCTGCCCTTCTGCTATGGGATCATTTGGCATTTGCTGTGGGGATGGGTCCAAATGAACGTGCAAGGAGCAAATGGAGACTCACCCCCTCTGCCTACGCATGAGCTTACATCAAGCAGCAAAACTACCCCCAGTTTGTATATAAATAGAATTGCATATAAAATCCCAACACCAGTGGCTTACACAAATTGTCTGTGCCAATCATTGTAAAAATTCTTTCCAAGGAAGCAAATCCTCCATAAATCTAGGAGATAATCAAATGTACTGTCTTGTGGTCACTTTACGCCTCTGGTGACCCCATCAAAGCATGCCAGTGCTTTGCCAAAATCCATGACTCCCTTTGCAAACTTTAGCTGTTCCAGAAAGTTTGTGTGCCTGATGCAATGTTACTTTTATTAAAGCTCCTGTGTGATTTAGTTCCTAGCTAGGGTCTAGCTAGGTTTCCAGCCATTGGAATATGGTTGAATGTGAGGAACAGTCACTACTGGATCTTGTCCTACCTAGGAAAATGTATACTCTCCAGAGATGAGGGAAAAGCCATAAATTAATAATTTATTCCTGGATTTTTTTTTTTGAGGATTAAAATTTACATTTAATATCAAAAATTTTGAAGACAAAGTGAAAATGTGAAACTAATCAAGGCTGTTCCCCTCTGAAAATTGCTGTCCTCCAAAATGGATGGCTGCTTATAAAGGGCAAGTGTGTATTATTATTCCTGATAACAGATATAGAAGGTTACAGTTTTATCAATGCCTACAGTCTAAATTAAAACGCCTCCCAAGGTATTTATCAGGTTTGGGTTTTTTTTGTCTTGGTCTTAACAATCCTAATTCACCAATCAGTAATTGCAGCTTTCAACTAGGAAATTTCGAGGCTGCTCTTGTTTGGAGAAAACTGGGCAAGAGATCTACCTATATTGGAGCATGTGGAGAACTCAGCCTGTTTTCTTCAAACTTGCTTTCTCCTACAGCAAGTCAACTTGTGTTACACACTCTTGTTGACTGCTTTCCTATTCTGCTCATACCACAGAGTGTTTTGTAGGCAGATCAAGCACCGTCCAGAAAAATCAATGAGGCAGCTTTGTCCCAGCTGGTCTGAAGCTTGCTCCAGGAGTTCAGTCCTCTGGCTACAAGGTTTCCAGTGCTCAGCATTAATTTATCCCACTCTCCCTCTGGGTTAAGAATACCCTCCCCAAGTTATTTATCATCAAAAAGAAGAAAATATTTTTTTTTTTTGCATTGGTACAGCCAATGGAGTGTTCAATACTTTGTTCAAAGCTTACTAACCCTGCACAAAGCTCTCCTGTGGCTCCATACATCCCTTCTCAACACTGTTAGAAAAACTCATGCAATTATTTGAAGTTTCCCATTTGAGTTTCTTACTGAATTCCCTTTTTTCCAGAGAGATTGTGGAGTCTCCTTCTCTGGAGACATCCAAAACCCACCTGGATGCATTCCTGTGCAACCTGGTTTAGGTGTTCCTGCTCTGGCAGTGGGATTGGACTAGATGATCTCTTGAGGTCCCTTCTAATTCCTGATATTCTGTGATCCCCATTTCCTGCTATTTAACAGTTTCCCAATCAGTCCTACATGTGATGCTTTCCTGAAGTGCAGGGAGATAAGAACTATTTTATTTCCGTAATCTAGCAAAGGGAATCTTCTATCCAGAGCAGTTATGAAGTGAGTCCTACAACACCTGTTTTCAGGTTGCCCAGAGAGGTTGTGGATGCCCCCTCTCTGGAGGTGTTCAAGACCAGGCTGGACAAGGCACTGAGCAGCCTGATGTAGTGGGAGGTGTCCCTGCCTATGGCAGGGGGGTTGGAACTCTATGGTCTTTAAGGTCCCTTCCAACCCAAACTATTCTATGATTCTAGACCTTTTGTCCTATCTTTCTTTTGCATCTATATCTAACTCAATTATACAAAAAGCTTTTTCACAGTCCTGCATATTTCTGAGCTTGCCATAATTCTCTATGATGCTAAACTCACCTTTTTCACCCACATGTTGGCTCTTAAATCAGACCTCACTAACGCCATCTCAAGGATGAGATGGTTCCTACCTGCTAGGAGTGTCCCACAAGTTAAATAGTCATGGTTGGCATGTCCACCTTGTCCAGGGCTGCTTCAGCCCTGGTAATGACAGCTGTCCTAGGCAATGCAGGCATTCCTGATGCAGCTGATTTCCTAGGAAATCACTCATCAGGTTAGCCAAACTCCCCAAATTATTAAAGAGGGATCAGTGACGGAGGGTGGGGGAAGTTATGCAAAAGTTTGTCTAGACAAACCCCAAAAAAAGGAAAAAAACAAAAGCCCACACCCTCTGTCTGGCGCTCCTGATGACTGAGCAACAGTGCAAACACTTCTAGTTGCCAAAAAGAGAGCTTCACTCCTTACAAGGAGCTGTGTGTTTGCGGTCCTCTTAAGCACTTGTATCTCTAACGACAGGAATGGAGGGCTGGTCGAAATTTGTCACTGGAATGAAACTCGAGTTTCCTGCCATCGCTCATCCTTTGCTCCTTCCTTTCTTGCTTGATAGATAAGGAGGTGGCTCAGTCGAGAAGGATTTGTTTGCTTTGTGAGGCATTCCAAGCAGAATGCCTGAGGCAGTAAGGTTAGTGCAGTGGGACAGGGCGTATTGTTCTCAGCAGTCAAGTTCTGATTTGTGCAAGAAGGAAAAAAGTAATTTCTCATGCTGGTTTCCCTCAGTTTGTTTCCTCAGACAGAGCTGGCTAGAAGCAATTTTGCAAAAGTTTTGGTGAGGCATGGAAAATGTGCTGTTTTCTCTTCATGCGATCAGTTCCTCTCATATTTCTTTTTTCTTTTAAAAGTAGTTATTTTGATAGATGTTTGATTAGCCTGTTCCTAGGGGGGCTTAAAGCATTTTATAATATTTTATGGTATGTATGTACTGCATACATGATGTGTTATTTTCTTTACCATCAATTTTATTTATTTTTTTGCCCCTCCAGTCAGCTAAACAAAGATATGAATTTGGATATAGATTTTATGGGTGGAGAGGGAAGGAAAAGAGGAGGTGGAGGGGAAAGAAGCAGCAAACTGTTTTGCAAAAAGCCTCTGGACTGGAGCCATGGTTTTGTTTAAAGACATAGATATGTATACCCAGTGACTGCTAGAGTTAAAAATAATATAATCATAGAATCATAGAATAGTTTGGGTTGGAAGGGACCTTAAAGATCATCGAGTTCCAACTCCCCTGCCATAGGCAGGGGCACCTCCCACTACATCAGGCTGCTCAGTGCCTTGTCCAGCCTGGTCTTGAACACCTCCAGAGAGGGGGCATCCACAACCTCTCTGGGCAACCTCTCCAGTGTTTCACCACCCTCACTGTAAAGAATTTCTTTCTTCTGTCAAGTCTAAATCTACCTCCTTCCAATTTACATCCATTGTTTCTAGTCCTCCCATCCGATATCATATCAAAAAGTCCTTCCCCTGCCTTTCTGTAGGACCCCCTCAGGTACTGAGAAGTTACTCTGAGGTCCCCCCTGAGCCTTCTCTTCTCCAGGCTGAACAACCCCAACTCCTTCAGCCTGTCTTCATAGGGCAGTTGCTCCAGCCCTTTGGGTAGTGGCTGATACTTTTCATTGTTCCCCTTCACATTTTTTTTTTTTTTTGGTAACAATCCATGAGAAGACCTAAACTGTATAGATTAATTAAAAGCCCCTCTGGCTCCTAGTGCTCCTTGCAACAAATTCAAGTTGTGTTGTCTCCACGTAGTCTGTAGGACAAGGGAAAGCAATTCATTAGAGACTCACCTGGTACTTCCGTGTTCCCAGAGAATTGTCATTAAACCAGTGGCTAATCCCTTAAGAAACAGAAATTGAGGTTAGATTAGCATTGCTGTCCTCCTAGAGCCTGCCTGGAAGCAGGCTGGGGTGGGAACAGAAGAGCATCCTGCCTTGGAGAGGGCCAGGCTCTGCTCTTGGGGTCTGGGTCGTGCTCCCGTGGAGAGATGCTTTGCAAGGAGATTGATCCCTCGTGGGCAAGGAGTGGCACAAAGCCTGCCCACAAAAGAGAGCAATGCCTTTATAGACGTTGGTGCTTGCACTTCTCTGGATTATTCAGATACTGCAATGATAAATGCTTGTGAGTAATTTGGCCACTACGGTGTTGCAAGCTATCTGAGGTAATACAGAAATATTCCATTCATTTCCAGGGACCAGCTTCCTGGCCCTTTTCCAGCAGTACTGTAAACTTGTAAAACTGCTGGATCGGTTTCCCAAGGGTCTTTATTACCAAGACTTCTGACTTCTCAGCAACTGGAACAGACTTGTGAACTATTCAGACCATGTAAGATGCTTAAAATAAGCTTACAATTACTGTTCCCTAGGGTATTGTGCTGGGCTGCTTTTCCCAAAGACTCTTTTCTGTCATATTTAGCACAGGAGAATTGGATATGACTCTCTAGGGGCTTATCTCTGTTGACAGGAAAAGGGCACTTCTGAATGAAATTAAGTGCTACCGCTCCCTTCCTCAAGGCAGAAAACACTACAAAGAGTGTAAGTTATGTCTCGGGTTGCTTTGACAGATACCACCCTTTGAGATGACTTGTATCTGGTTCCAATGAGGTTGAGCATAAATATGTGTATAATTAAGTTTTAAACACAGCTCTGCATGCAAATTAAATTCTGTGGAAGACTATTAACTTGACTTTTTTCATATAAAATGTAGATTGGTGTGTGCCTTGTCTCTGCTCTTCTGCTTTGCTATCCTTAACCCTTTGAGTCATTCAGGTAATCAGTTCCCAAATGATGGATTGTGCTCATTGCTGATGTGTGGACCACAGACTAGATACAGCACCATTACATATAGGATACAGAATTCATTGGGGTGTTGGTTCGCTTTTGGGTTTTTTTTTTTTAAAGCATTGGGCAAAGGATAAAAAAATATTTACACAAATATATAGAAAAAAATATATGTACATAACATTATGCTATACTGATAACGGGAGGGTTTTTTAACCAAAAAGGAGAGAAAAAAAGAATATCAATTTGGATGATAAAAGCTGATTCACTTCAGTTTCGGGCAAATAAAAATAAAACAGGAGCAGAGGAACCACTGTGTTCCCTGGCCCTGCCCCAGGGTGTATAAATAGCCAGCATCCCTTCGCCTGGGGTGGCTGCTGGAGTGCTTCTCATTCCAGAGATCTTTGGACACCCTCTTATCAAAACAGAAAGGCTGACTTCATTTCTGCTCTCTGCTGATTGATTTCATCTTGGAAACAGGTAACACGACAGCTTCCATTGTCCTTGAATTAGCCACCTACTTCCAGAGGTCAGACAAACAGACTGAAGGTCCAGAAACTCTCTTCAGCTAAATACTGCCAAAATTCCTTCTCTGTGAAATAAGCAGGGGCTGGAGTGGTCCCAGGTGACAAATGTTCTCCAGAGAGATGGACAGAAACCACTCCGGGTGGGCTAACAAGGGGTATCGAGATACAAGGCTGGGGAAGAGGTGAAATGTGAGACAAAGCCCAGGCCAATTTTAAACTTAGAGCTGCAGAAAGTTTCTGCTTGTTTTTTAATAGGCTTTGAAATCTCAGTCAAGCTGACAGTGGAGCTGGGCTGTTAGCATTTGGACATGGCTTTCTGATTCAGTCGCAGTGCTCAGTTTAACACTGGGGCCATCATGGCCTTAGGTTTGCTGAAAATTTTCTACTGGCATCAGTATTTCTTACTTTCTGCTTTTGTATTTTTAGAAATAATATGAGTTTAGAGGCAATGGGTAGTGGCTGATAGTTTTCATTGTTCCCCTTCCCATTTTTTTTTCTTTTTTCCACTAACTTTCTAGCTTTAATTAGTCTTTAATATGTGATTCTATCATGCAGCACAGAGACTTCAGCTCCTGCCTGCTGTGCAACCTGGGTCACACATTTGGTATGTACACCATGCCAAGGATGGTTGATGCCACCTTCCTGTCACTGTCATGTTTTCTTTAAAAGGGGAACTTAGAGAATGGAAAGATCGTATTGCTGTGCTTTGGAGTGTTGTTGTCAGGGTAATGGATGGAAAGCACAAGCCTGGCTGGTAGATAGCAGGCACTTCAGCCTCTCCAAAGTACTGTCAGCTCCTCTTTATCCTTGGATTGATTAATCTGAGTACATTTCCCACCTGTAGCTGCACAGACACTGTAGACTGCACAAGGCAACACATCAAGCAAATTGCATTAGGTCTGGCTTCACTTGTGGTTGTTGGTATGTTGTCCATCCCTTACAGGCACTGGCTTGTGTATTTTTCCATACAGAAGGCAAACTCTTACAGAATAATTCAGACATCCATGGTTTTAATTTATCCATGTTAGGCTACCACCTTGCATGGGTAAGAGATACTTGCATTTCAACAAGAGCTTTTTCTTTCTTTTCCTCTTTCCTTAATATAAGAGAATTTAACTGTGCTTTAGAAAACATAAAACAAGTTGAAAATACCATTTTTCCCCATCTTTTTCCTTTGTTCCATGACATGTTTTGAAACAAACTGCTGTTGACACTTGTGTGAGCTGAAGAAGGCAGGATGAGAAGAGAAGGCTCAGAGGGGACCTCATAGTAACTTCTCAGTACCTGTGGGGGTCCTACAGAAAGGCAGGGGAAGGAATTTTTAACATAATATCGGATGGGAGGACTAGGAACAATGGATATAAATTAGAGGGGGATAGATTTAGACTAGACATAAGGAAGAAGTTCTTTACAGTGAGGGTGGTGAAGCACTGGAACAGGTTGCCCAGGGAGGTTGTGAAACACCTCTCTGGAGGTGTTCAAGACTAGACTGGACAGGGCACTGGGCAGCCTGGTCTAGTGGGAGGTGTCCCTGCCTATGGCAGGGGGGTTGGAACTCGATGATCTTTAAGGTCCCTTCCAACCCAAACTATTCTATGATTCTATGTAGGAACAGGCACGAAAACATGGATGCAAGGCATAGAACAAATTTCATTTTCATATCTCCTGGACCAGGGAATTTCTGAGGCAACACTTGGATACAAGCACACAAGCAGGGGATGCAGTCACCATGGAGCAAGAGAGAATCCTTATTAGTAAGAGTCCTTGTTAGCAAGAGAGTGAGAGCACCCAGACTGCCTGTTCATGCCAGTATTTCAAGGGCTCAAGCAGGCTTGGCTGTCCCACTGTGCTTTGATCTTCTTCAACAAGAGGGCAGGATTCTCAAGTGGTTAGAAATGGTGTCTCTGCATCCACTACAGACTTAGATTATCTCAGTGTATGTGTTCTACTTGGAAACACAAACAATTACTGTGATAAATATGTTTCCAGGCACCACAGGTGTGAGTCTATTGAAGGTTTTTACAATCCTCCTTGCTGATCTTCTGTTGCTTTCTCCCAACACTGCCGAGTCCTCTGTTTCTGCTGCCTTGCCAACATCAGCACAATGATGTTTTGAATCTGAAGTACAGTGAAACTTCTCTGTATGCACCTCTCCTGTGAGGACAGGCTGAGAGAGCTGGGGCTGTTCAGCCTGGAGAGGAGAAGGCTCTGGGGAGACCTTATAGCAGCCTACCAGTACCTGTATGGGGCCTGCAGGAAAGCTGGGGAGGGATTATTTGCCAGGGCATGTAGCAATAGGGTGAAGGGCAATAGTTTTAAACTAGAGCAGGGTAGATTTAGGTGAGACATTAGGGATGGGGTGTCAGTCAATGACAAACTCAACAGGAGCTGCCAGTGTGCACTTGCAGCCAAGAAGGCCAACCAAATCCTGGGTTGCAGCAAGAGAAATGTGACCAGCAGGTCCAGAGAGGTGATTTTGCCCCTCTACTTGGCTCTGGTGAGACCCCACCTGGAGGTATTGTGTCCAGTTCTGGAGCCCTCAACACAGGAAGGACATTGAGCTGTTGGAGAGGGTCCAGAGGAGGGCCATGAAGATGGTCAAAGGGCTGGAGCCTTATGAAGACAGGCTGAAGGAGTTGGGGTTGTTCAGCCTGGAGAAGAGAAGGCTCGGGGGGACCTCAGAGTAACTTATTAGTACCTGAGGGGGTCCTACAGAAAGGCAGGGGTAGGACTTTTTAATAAGATATCTGATGGGAGGACTAGAAATAATGGATATAAATTAGAAGGGAGTAGATTTAGACTTGACATAAGAAAGAAATTCTTTACAGTGAGGGTGGTGAAACGCTGGAAGAAGTTTCCCAGAGAGGTTGTGGATGTCCCCTCTCTGGAGGTGTTCAAGGCCAGGCTGGACAAGGCACTGAGCAGCCTGATCTAGTGGGAGATGTCCCTGTTTATGGCAGGGGGGCTGGAACTCGATGATCTTTAAGGTCCCTTCCAACCCAAACTATTCCATGATTCTAAAAGTTCTTCATTGTGAGAGCTGCCTAGAGAGGTGGTAGAGGCCTCATCCCTGGAGCCGTTCGAGTCAAGGCTTGATAAGCAACCTGATCTAGTGCAGGATGTTCCTGCTCACTGCAGGGGAGTTGGGTGAGTTGGTCCTTTCCAACTCCATGATACTATTTTCATACTGGCACTCTGTTTGCTTCTTCACTTGGACCTCTGAGCAGCCTCTGACTCCTGCTAGCTCCTGCCTGAACATCACTACAGATAGCTGCTGCAGCACTTCTGTGCTTTCCTCTTGGTGCCGCTTCTTGGGCTTGCCCAGGGCAGCTCATGTCAGACTGACTTTAAAGCTTACTTCATCACTATGGTTATAAACAAAAGGAATGTGTCAGATCCCATTTGTCTGGGTTTTAGGACAGCATCTCATGTTCTGCTCTGTTCTTTATACTGCTGAAGGCCCTCATTTTATGCAAGGTGAGCAGGAAGACTGCAGCAGTTAGTGCTGGAAGAAGAATTACCAGGAAAGGGTGTTAATAGATTTTATATGCATGTAAATATAGAATTATATAAATACATGGTTATAAATTTAAAAGGTCTTGGAATTATTCCTGCCTAACATTTTCATCGGTGGACTCGGCTCAAAGACTGCAAGTTTGCTGATGACATTCGTGGGCAAAAAAATATTGGGAGGCACTGTCAGGAGTGAGGAAGATCTGAAAAATGTTACGGGGAGAGCAAAAATACAATTAAGATAATTCAGAACCATAAATGACAAAAGCACATATGTGGGTGCTATTTATCAGTAAGCTGAAAATGCAAGAAAGCAGAAAAAAATTAATCAGCTGACCACCTCCCTTTGTACCTCCAGAGTACTGATGCAGTTTTCTTTAGAGAAGAAGAAAATGTTCTTCTGGGACATGTCAAGTGATGTTTTTGCAATGGAAATGCTAAATACATTATAGAAGATGATATAGGTAAGGCACCCTCAGAACACTATATATGATTTCCATGTCTTATATCCAAGCAGAATACAAATCTGAAAGGCTATTAAGATCACCAGGAATGCCACAATCTTTCCTTACAAATGGAGGCAAGGCATGTTTGACTTGTTTAACCCAGGAAAATGAAGGTTGACAGGGGATACAATTTCCATCTAAAAATATCCAGGAGCGATACAGGGAGGGAGAGGAACTATTTAAATTTGTCTGTGACTAAACTTAGTCTGGAAATAAGATGCAAGTTCCTGGCCATTAAAGCAAACAGAGGCAAGGACAGCCTTCCAATGCGAACAGCTGGCCCCAGAAAAGCACAAGCACTTTTAAGGTGCAAATTTCATTGTGCAGAAGCACTATAGCACCTAGAGTTACACTTCATGTTTGCATGACTTCTGGGTCTACCTGGGGATAAAGTGTATAAAAAGGTGACAATTCAAATCTGCTGGCTAGAGGTGCAGGATGCTCTTAGGTGCCTTCAATCCTTTCCCCCCCTTCTGCTTTTCTTGATTTACAGACCTTTTTTTCAGCCAAAAATACTGGCACAGTGTGGGTTTCATTTTCCTGATGGTGACAACCAGATCTATGTGGCAGACAAGTTTTCAAAGCCAACAAATAACCAAGGTTTTCACAAACAGGAAGGGGGATATAAATCATTGTTGCTTAATTCACACATAAATATGCCACTGGTGTATGTAAATTTGGTCCAAATTCTTAAGATGTGTAAATATAAGTATGAGCTTTTCTCTAGTGGTTTTTCCCCCTCCCCCTCTTCTGTCAGTAAAGATTAGACACATTTTATTTACTATGGGAATAGCTGTTAGCTGCTTTAATTTTTTTTTTTGGGGGGGGCAGTAGCTAATATAAGATCTCCTTGATGAGTTTTCAGATGGGTTTCATTATTTTTGTTTCCTAAAGAAATATAACTTCAGAGGTGGTTCCAAAGGCCAGCAGTGGTTTCTTTGCATGCAGACATTTTTGTGTAGATTTACAGTTACAAAATCCATGTCAGCTAAATCAATGCAACAGGAAAGCTATATTAATTTCTTTTTAATGTTTGTAAGTGTATTGTTAATCCTGTTGATGTACTGGAAATTCACTGATCTGGGCTGCATTGGGGTTTTTTTTAATCAGTTCTGTTAAGTGAACTGGCTAAAGTGATTCCACATGCTGGCTGAGCCCTAAAGGGCATCTTCCAAGTGGCTCTGCCTGAGCTGCTATCTGGTGAAAAGGCATGGGAATAACACAGGGAAGCTGCCCATTCCCCTCCTGCAGTGTCTTTCCAAATCCTTGTGCTGGGCTGCTCCCCACATGCCAGGCAAAGTGCTCTTCATGCCACAGCTTGCACCCACTCCCTCCCTCGCTAAGGCAATCTATTACATAAAAGATTTTAGGCAAAGCTGCAACTCTTCTCGCATGACACTAATTAATATAAATAACTCCAAGGATCGCTCTCAAAATTTGGTTGTTTACCTGCCAAATCCTACTTAATTGCTGTTCGTGGTGTACGTCAAACATAGCTCAAAGATATCACTCAGCAAGCCTTTCCTGTGCAGATGATGGGCTGTAATTAAGCCACACCAAGCCAAAGATTTCTCCATTAACCATTCTCTACTGTTACGGCAAAGTAAATTTGTGCAGGCAAGAGGTAAGAGCACTGATGACTGAAGGCATTAATCCAGCAACATACTTGTCTCTGTCAAGAATGGTACATACGAAGTCTGACTTTTTTAAAATTTATTTTTTAAACTTATTTTTCCTTCCCGTGCATTACTGTAGTTGAAGCAGCAGAAAAAGCAATGTCAGCCTGGGGTAGTGTAATTCAGTAGTTGGGAGCTGCAGAGGAATTTGGAATAACTGGTTTCAATTGTTTCTCTGACAGTTGGTTCCTCACATCTGTAAAACTTTGTTGCTTCTGGTCACCATCTGTACTGATGCTTCACAGCAGGGTGAAGGCTGAAGCTGTCCAGGTTGTGACGTACTGAGAAGTTTCAGTCCTTAAAATGTGGCATGTTTAACATGATAAGCATGTAACCTGGAGTTCCTCAAAAGGCTTCTCGTGTTCCCTAAAATAAAAAGATTTAGTTGCTGTTTTATTGATTTGGACTTGCAGGGAGGAAATGTTTAACCTCTAGCACCCCCCCATCCCACGTAGGTGGGCCTTCTTTTCCCTACAAAGGAGAGAACAAGCCAGTTTTGCCTATCTTGCAACTTCTCCATGAATGACCAGGCTCCAGATGTGTCTGCTCAGTTGCTACAAAGAAGGCCAGTAATAACATACACTTATTTCCTCTGTTTATGCCATTTACCAGGTTTCCAGGGGGAAATAAATAAGGTTATAAATAAGGAATATTTTATTAGTAAATGTTAGTTTTTCTTTAAGAAGAAAAGCGCCAGTAAACAAAAATTAAAGCAGCTTGATAAAATAAAGACATTTGGATACAAAAAGGACTGTAAATCTATTTATAGAGTTAAGAGTTTAATGGCTAACTCTCTAAACTGGGAAAGCCAGCCCTGTTAACATTTCCAGCTGATGAAAATCACAAGCTTGAAAACTGTCCTGACACAGTGAGTGAACTGCAGGCAGAGATTGACAGCTACAGAAGCGGTAATGTAAGAAAACGTGCCTGGTGGGGAAACGGGCTGAAAAAAGTGAAGATGGAGGAAGAAGCAGGGCTCTAAAAGGAGTAAAAAAAAAAAGTAAGAGTAAATTTGTCCTTGGGAGTTGTTTGGCTGACAGAGTTGACCCCAAGTGAACTGGGTCAGTGTACCTGACTTTGTCCTGATGATGATCTGTCTGATCACTCTGTGTCCTGCCACTCTGTGTCCCACCGCTCTGCTGGCAGCTCCACTGCAGGGGAAGCCCTCGGGCTAACTGGAGTTATTGTAGTGGACAGGATGTATGAGAGAGGATGTAATTCAGCACTGAGTATCTCTGCAAAACAGTAACAGGAAAAAGAAAGAAAAAAACAACAGACAAAACAAAAACCACAGAATGCCAGACATGCAGAAAAAGAAAGAGTCCTTTTGTGATACCACTTCGAGACAGCTTGGGCTTCACTTCACCATGACCAGAGCGTAACAGCTTGCCTTCCATAGTTGTCAAAAGCTGACCGCAGCCACTGCTTCTCAGAAACACTCAGAACGTATCTAATTTATTTCGTTGTTTGGACTGAGAGCAGTCTTGGAACTAGAAATAAGCTGAGAGACTATAGACAGTATTCACATTAACCTCTAGTTGCTTTATGTTGAATTCCCAGCGGCGTGCTGAGTGTAAATATTTTGCATTAGCTTTGCCTCTGGAAGAAAAGCAAAAGTGAAAGCAGCAGTACAGCAAAAGCACAGCTGGTAGTTTAGTGCCTTAGCACACAGAAAGCTAATGTTAGATTAACTGCTGCTTAATTGAGAATCGTTTTACTGTGCATTGTTGACCTGTTTGTAATTTATGGGCTGCTTTTTCCGTTTATGAGTGCCTTTTTTGTACTCCAGGACCGCAGGTGATATTCTCTGTCAAGAGTTTTTCAGTGCCCATTATCTGCCACCTAAGGCATTTCATTAGCATTTAAACAGGACTTGAATGCCTGAGTAATTTTGAGATAGACTGTATCTACAGGGCTCGGCTCACACGCAGACTACTGCATTTAATTAATTTCCAGACTTCTTCCTTCCTCGTTTAGAGGGGAAAATGCAAGCTCTGTGGTGGTAGAAAGAACAGACAGGCCACAGATCTGGCTGCTGCTGAGGTTTCTTGCTCGACTTTCTATCTCTTGTTTCACTGTTGAGCACTAATGAAAAGCTTTTTCTCAAAGAGAACATTTGAAAAATGACCAAGAATGGAGAGATCCTGTACTAGTGGGTACTAGTGCCCTGTCTCTGGAGGCAAAAAGAGAACAGATTTGTTTGTCAGAAACTGATAATGCTACAAAGAAGCACTGATGGACTTCATAGAGGAGATTGCCAGCTTTGGGCTGGAAGCTGCACTGGCCTGGGTGCAGTGGGTGTGGGTATGGTGCAGAGTGCCTGGAGTCCTGCCAAGGGCGAGACCTACTGCAATGCCTGCCAGCAGAAGTCTTCCTGCAAGTTCTCCTTCAGTCCTGATGAACGAATGTAACCTGGTCTTGATGTGCTTCACGTACGGGTACTCCTCCATCAAGAAAAGCTAAAGGCTTTTAAAGAATCGTAGTGGAAAAGGATGGGTTTTCACCGATGTGGCTAGCCAGTATTCCAGGCTAAGATCACGGGCTGTTCACTCTGGTGAGTTGCTACTCAAGCAGTCAGTGCAGGGACACGCTGACCTTGGGGATGCCATGTGAGTCATACTGGGGAGTGGGGTCCTAGAGCTTTTTCTTCTGTAATAAATAAAACAGCATGGGAGTGACCTAAAGGCCCTTGTGACGCAATGAAAAATCCCTGTGCTGGAGAATTTTTACCTCCATGAATTAAAATCATGTGAGACACTCTGCGTGTGAGATGGGGATTTTGGGTTTTGCCTGATTAGAGATACTTAATAAAAGTGCAGAGTAAGGAAGAAAGATTTCAGAAAGAGTAGTGACTTGGCTACATGAATGCTTTTGGTTTTGAGAAGCATTTGGCTTAGACACAGCAGCTGAGAAGACACGCAGCTCAGCAGGGCAATGTTAAAATACCCCTATTAGAGTTTATTTAACCAATATTTGCAGAAGTGGGCTTACCCCAATTTTGTGCACATACAGGCAGGGTAACCTGGGCTCCAGTCTGTGCAGGTGACAATGACAGAAAGTCATCTTTAATGCCACCTGGATACAAACCAGAAGTGTGTTCAGGTAGCCAAGAAGGCCACCAACATCCTGCCTTGTACCAGGTACAGTGTGGCCACCAGGACTAGTGATCATCTCCCTGTACTTGGCACTGGTGAGGCCCCACATTGAACACTGTGTTCAGTTTCGGGCTTGTCACTACAAGAGGGACATTGAGGTGCTGGAGTGGGTCTAGAGAAGGGCAATGAAGGTGATGAGGGGTCTTGAGACACAAGTGTTGTGAGGAGTGTCTGAGGGAGCTGGGATTGAGCCTGGAGAAAAGGAGGCTGAGGGGTGACTTTATAGCTCCCTCCAAGGAGGCTGCAGGGAGGTGGGTGTTGGTCTCTTCTCACAAGCAACAAGTTATAGAACGAGAGGAAATGGCCTGAAGTTCAGGGGAGGTTCAGGGTGGATATTAGAAAACAATTATTCAGAGGCTGCTCAGGGAAGCAATGGAGTCACCATCCCTGGAGGTGTTCAAAAGATGGGTAGACAAGTTGCTGAGGGACATGGCTTAGTGGTTGTTTTAGCAGTATTAGTTGATGGCTGGACTCAACGATCTGAAAGGTCATTCCAACGTAGATGATTGCATGAATTTAAAGCTTTCTTATGCACTCTTTCTCTGAAGTAAATCCATGCCTGAAAACAGGATTGAAGTCCTCTGAATCATAGTTCTGATGTTACTGTTAATTAGATACCTATTTCTTTCAGAGCTGCTATTGTTTGTAATGACTTTTAATGCATGTGGAGTATAGAATCATAGAATAGTTTGAGTTGGAAGGG
>VZTY01012133.1:2249-26336 GCA_013400935.1 Turnix velox | reverse complement strand
CCCCCCCAGCTCTTCTTTTCCTGATGAAGCATAAATGCCTTCCTGTATCCGAAGACTGCTAATTAAATTATTTTAGCAAAACAGTAATGAGACAGCAGAATTGTATTCTTTGGCAAGGAGGCAATTTTTGCTTTCCTTTTGTTTTTAATTTGTCCCCTACATGTTGAGGATGAATCTGACTGCGCTGCTGAGAGCTAATTTCCTGTTTAAACTCCTCGAAATTAAGTTCAAATAAAGTACAGTTTATGAAGCAGAGAAAATACACTTGGTTTTTAGAGCAGTTTATCTGAGAAGCTAATCTCTTAAGTAATGACTTGGACAAATCAAGATTTCACATGGTTCTTTGGGGAAAGTCTTTATAAACCGTTCAACTTTGAACAGAGGGCAGTGTTCCTTGGTGCCCATGTGAGGTAACACAAGCCTGATTTGTATTCTTTACTTGGAAGTCTTAATATCAGTTAAGGTATAAGAAGTGAACATTAATTCAGGGATAGCAGTTAATATTTGATTTCTCATATGCTTGTAGACTAGCTGGAACATCACAACTAATAGCAATGGTTATTGCAAGGTTATATCAGCCACAATATAAGTCTCAGTGCTTTAAAAGCACCACATATCTTACATAGCTGTGCACATTTAATAAGTCATCTGTGTGATGTTTGGGATATAGAATCATAGAATGGTTTGGGTTGGAAGGGACCTTAAAGATCATCAAGTTCCAACCCCCCTGCCATAGGCAGGGACAGCTCCTACCCGACCAGGTTGCTCAGTGCCTTGTCCAGCCTGGCCTTACGCATTTCCAGAGAGGGGTCATCCACAACTTCTCTGGGCAGCCTGTTCTAGTGTCTCACCACCCTCACCATAAGGAATTTCTTTCTTATATCCAGCCTAGATCTCCCCTCTTCTAATTTGCATCCATTACTCCTAGACCTGCCATCACATATCCTATTAAAAAGTCCTACCTCTGCCTACAGAAAAGCACCTGCCTGGTGTGAGTACAACGAAAGCATGTGGTGTACTTAATACTTGTGCTTTTTATCTGGCTGGACTTCAAGCAGTGTGGTTTTCAGTTCCTTATTGTGTGAAGGTGCTACCTGAGACCTGCAGAGCCACTGTGCAGGTTGGGAATTCAACACTGGGAAGCTGATTTGAGGTGGGAGCAGTGATGGGAGTGTTGTGGGGGAGAATGGCTTTCATCTTTTTCTTCTTGTAAGAATTAAATGGAATGTAGTCATCTTGAAATACTTGACTACCAGCTTTAGTTTTCTACTACAGCTCTCAGCTGCTTCTTGCTTCCTCTTTGCCTCTTCAAAATGATAACAAAAAAACTCCAAAACCAGCACAAAAACACCAAAACTCCACTTAGAAGCAGTCCCTTACTTGCAATTTTTCAGTTTTCATTGTTTCATCTGTTTCAGGTATGTATTTCTGTGTTGTAGTTGATGGAAAGCTCATGATGAAGGAATCTGTAAGCAAGCAATATGCTCAGGGAGTGTAGGTGGGAGAACAGCCCACTTTGTGATGAAGTAGGGAATGGTCTTGCAGCAAAGCAGTATCAGCTGCTCAACGTTCACACCATGTGACCATAATGACATTCTTCATGCTGGTGTTGGGAGGTCACCAGCAGAGGAGTGATATCCTCTGCTCTCCCACTTCCCTTCCTTCCTGCCCACGTACATATGTGGTTCCCCAGCAACGTGTCCACATGGATGGAGCATGTATGATTGGTTTTGCAGTGCTTACTTATTGAGAGGCTTGGCCTTTGGCTGCCTTAATATTTGGAAACAAGCTATCTTAAAGTCATTAAAGTGTGAAAATAATGGTAATGGGAAGAGAGTAAAGGAAGCTGATGCTTTGAATAGACCTAGAGTGTGTCAGTTTTGATTGACTGAAGTTTGACTGGGCCTCTTGCTCTTGTGTTTGTGTGAAACATGTAGGTCATTGCCAGTAAAATCTAGTTGTGTGAAGTTGAAATAAGTTCTTGTGGGGGAAATGATCTTTCAAGTGGGCATGTGAAATAGGAGAGAAAAAGTAGACTAATTGCTGGCCTGGTCAGTGATAACTGTGTTGGTAACTTTATGCTTCATCCTAGAAGCTTCTGAGAACTACTAACTAATCCCTGACTGTCAGCTACTGGCATTTCTGTGCTGGTTTGACTTGCTGGTTGAGATAGTTTGCACAAAGTACAGCTGAAAATGTGCTCCACTGCTGCAGTTTCATGGCTCAGGGTCAGAGACACAACTACAGGTCACAGCATTTACCTGCTAATCTTGCTTCTACACAGTAAATGCTGCATTCTACAAGGTGCTGCCAGTGCTTCTGAAATAAATGAAATTAGCCAAGACAGAACAAGAAGTGTTACTGTGTTCTGTTGAATTCAGTTTACAAGATGTGATTTACTGAAATAAAATACTCAGAATGACAAATGAGCTACAGGTGCCAAAGTCTGTACCTTCTCCCCACCAAGGCCTGAAGAAACAGTGAAATGTGAGCAATTAAAAGCTCCCAGCTACACGAGTGACTTAATATGAAAGAATCTGCTGAAAGCCTCTAGGGTGCTGGTTAGTGCTTCAGAGCTTGGGTAGTTGCCTGCTTGCTACTGTATTTAACTTGAAGATGGGAAGAAAGATCAGTTGGTATAAACCTAATTCCCTGGTTGCCTCTTTTCTCACCACTATTTAACTTCTTTGTGTTGAAAATTGGGAAAAGGGCTATGTTTCCCCATACCATTTGTTTTCTGTCCCTTCTCTATTCTGCTATGTAGTTAAAAGCAAGAGAGACCATCACTGGAGTGGGGCTGGAGAGAAAAACCTACTCAGACCATGTAGGAAGCTAATTTATTTTAGTATAGTTCCTCTACTGATGTCATTTCCCCTGAAGTGAGCCTGGCTGTACTAGGCTAAAAAGGAACCAGTGAGCTTGTATCTGAGGGATGTCTGATTTGATGTGTGGATGTGCTCTTTTTACACTAAAAAGTGCTGGTTCCTGTTTTTGCCCTTGGAAATGACAGTTTGGATACAATATGATGAGTATGAGCTAAATATTTCACGATGGAAAAACGAAAGTATTTATTTGCAGTGTCTGCCTCTCCAAGACTGATGTAGTGAAAAAATAAACTCTGGTTAGATGTTCAGCACAGATGCAAAATTGGCAGTCCTTCTCGGGGCCAAAAAGCAGGATGATTTATGGAATAGTAACTGCAAAAAAATTAGACATGTTTTCTTTGTATCTGGCCCTGGAGGCCTGACAACTTCTGTCGACTTCCCCCCTATTTGGAGGTGCTATTTTTGGTGTTACTGTTTTTCTCATTATTCATTGGCTGATGGCTATCAGAAGGCATTGTGAGAAGAGACATCGTGTTGAAAGGTTTGTTTGTTTGGCTTTGGGATGGAGCCAGGAGATAACATTGTTTGCTTTTCTTCATTTGTTTTGACTTTTTAAGAATAGATTTCATATGTTATCAATAGGAGGGAAAGTGTGAGAGAAAACTGTCTCTTGTGTTCCTAAAGCAGGGGAAATATGTGAAAGGTGATGATATTCTGCCTACCAATGTTCAAAAGGGAAAAAACATCGAGGCTGAGTTTTTGTTTGAACAAATATGAGAAATAGAAGTGCCCTTGCTTTTCTAAGTGTCTGTCACAATCACAGAGTGAAGGAAATGTGGCCACTGCTAAAGCTACTATTACAGGATTACTTGAAGTCTTCAGAGCAGTAGAAGTAGGGGAAAAAATGGCAAGTATCTGTTCAGGTTCCTTTTCTGTAAGAGCTGTTCAAACTGAATTTGTGGAGAGATTCTGTCTCAGGTGAGTTGATGTGAGCAGAAGAAGAGGCCTATGAATTGAGCAGAGCTTCTGTTACCATATTGACTGGAAGCTTTGTTTTATGTTAAGGAGTTTATACCGTCCTGCTGCTCTGTGTGATGTTGAAGACCAAGCTGATGAGTAGGAGTTTTGAGTGTCACTAACTTCACTAGCCTGGTTTAAATGCAAGCAAGCTACTGCTGACAGTGTGTCAGTAGGTGACTATGTACCATACCAGTCTAGATTAGGACTATGATGGTCATCTTGGATGTGTTTGCTGATAAATCAGCTTTGTATACTTAGGTTTCCTTCCAGAAACCATTCTAGAAAGCCTTTTCTTCAAGAGTACGATCATATTAGTATTGCTATACTGTGGGAATTCACTAGAATCTTCTCAAGAAAGGCAAAAACACAGGCGATAGGAGCTTGTCCTTGGTTTATACTGAAGAGCAAATGCTCTAATGACTTGCTTAAATTTAGGAACATATGAAAGTGCAGTACAAAGAAGAGGAGGAAGGAAGATGCAGCAGCAGAAGCAAGTGTGGATGCTGTTAGGTTTGGTGCAGCTGTGATGAGTCCCTGCTGCTACTCCAGTCCCAGCCCATGGCATGTTTCTTTGGCTGCTAAATGCTTTAACAGAACACAATCCTATGGTTTCAAATTAGGGAATGAAGGCCAGACTTACTGAATACACTGTCAGAAGTCTGATTTACAGTCCAGAAATCATAGAGTGTAATTAGTAGTTCTGTGATACCTAGCTAGGTGACTGTTCTAGCTATATACTATTGAGCTTCAAGATGTAGCAAGTATTGACTCCCCACTCAAAAGAGGAAGAGATTTGTGTTTTTTCTTTTAATGTAGGCCAGAAAATTGAAACTGGAATAATCCATAATATTTTTTATTATGAGTTATTTTTTTAATTATAAGGTTATGAGTTTCTATCTCATTCCAAGTTAGTCCTGCATTAGAAAATTGAGCTTAAACAGTTAAACTTAGTGAAAGTGCAAGCAAGAGAAAATTGCATGTGATAGGTGAAAATATTTGCAAGGATGAACTCCACAATTGCTGTCAGCTGTTCCTGTAACAAAGTCTTGGAGTAAAATGTGAGGCTTTGTGAGAAGTCCTATAGGCTTAAAAGGAGGATCCTTTCAGATCTTTAGGAGGCCTGTTGGAAAGGTCAAATGGTTTGCATGTTAAGTGGATATGAAAGAAGTCTAGCTTACCCTGGTCTATATTAAGAGATGACTTAATGAGGTATCTAGTTCTTTCCCTCACAAATGATCAAACAATGTGAAGTACTTACCATGGGTAGGCAACAGTGTTAATTATTTCTTAGTTCTTCTGAAAGCTTGAGTAGTGACTTAGATGTGAAGCTTGGATTAATGGCAGGGTGTATAAATTTCAATGTCTTCATGAAGGTAATGGGATCATCTTTAGATATTCTTACAACCAAAATTTATTAAACCTTTGGAGAAAATAAGTGTCTTCATTGAGCGTGGTGTTGTGTTGGCACTAATAGCACTTGAGATTTTTTTAAAGAGAGATTCTGTAGAGCAGAGGCAAAATGCTGCAAATGTAAAAATGTATCTTTTTATTATTAAAAAAGATTTTAGCACTTTGGTCAAAACTCTAGAAATAGAAAAATTTTGTTCAAAACTTTAAAAAAAAAAAAAGCTTTGCTGTGGAAACACTTGATCTGCTACAGTGCAGCTTAATCCCAAAGTTTATGGTACATCTGCTGTTATAACTTTTTCTTTCTAGTGTATATCTTATACATGAGAAGCCAGGCTCAGTTCTGAGTCCAAAGTATTGAAACATCTTTCTCTCCTGTGATGTAAGGCCAAAATTGTTGGGCATTTTTTTTTTGTAGTGAGGGTGAGGCTCCCTTTCCAGTGATTTCTACCTTTTTGTGATTCTTGACTTAGCTACCCATTGTGAAAGATGTGGGGAGATAGACCAGTAGGACTGCTTGTCTCCAACTTGCTCATGTATCGTGTTCTATAACCAATGCCTTTAGAATGATGAAGGGGTGATGGGGGGGAACCCAAGGGATATAGAAGAACCAGAAAGCTTGTGGAAGTTGAGTTTAGTAGACTGATAGGGAAATGGAAGGCTTGTAAAGCTTTAAACATCAAAGGCATCTTGGATAAAGAGAGCTTTTTGCTTTAAGTGCAGACCAAATAAAAGCGTTGTCTGCCTACTGTCTAAGATGGCTTGTTAGCAATGACTCAGGAATGAGAAGAAATCCCCCCAAAATATGTGTTCTGAAAAATGCAGTATATTCAATCCTCAGGGCATACTGGTATACTGGTTCTTTCTGACTCATTGTCTGGATTCGTGGCTTGATCAAATGTAATGTAGATAGTGACCAGGGGACACAATCAGCCTCTCAAAGGAAGCAGTAGAGGTTGGAGAGCAGGCAAAATTGCATCCCATCTGGCAGCCTGATAGGATGTAGTCTTTAAATCTTAATGGGCAGATATGGGAGAGGAGAATACCCAAAGCACTGGCAGTTCACTAACATGGGAATGAGCTCATGTAATAACCTAACACTTTTCTAGTGTGTCTATTGCCCCCCAGCTCTCTGTCAGTGGTAATCACTGGCCAAAGCAGGCTAGCAGACAAAAGCCCACTAAATGCTTGCATGTCTTTGTCAGTGCTCAAAGCCAGCTCCACAGATAAAACTCTTCTTCCATTGATGAGGTTACCAGAAGGAGAGGAACATTGACTTGCTTGGAGGAAACAAATGACCTTTCCTAGTCAACTTTCTACTTTTCCTTGGAGGCATTAGTCAGTGATTATTAGCCATAAGAAATAGGCTCTCAGGGTATGTCTCTGGTACTTTGTTTCTTGTGGCTACAATCACTGGCTACCTTTTGTAGAGATGCTTTGTCTCCTCATCTCTCTTTGCAAAATTATTGGACTCTTAACAGCTAGAGATTAGTGCCTCAGAGCAGATCTTTTGTGACACTGTCACTTCCAAATTATTGACTGAAATAACCAAGCTTATGAACAAGATATAAATATGTATATATTTTGACTGAAAGAATAAATTTGTGTCTGTCTAGAAATTCAATGTGAAAAATCTGAAGGTGGTTTCCTTGAGGTGTGCACTTAAATCTTGGAGACTCAAATTCTTGCCATATCTTTCTGGATAAAAGTGTCACCATTCCTGTTATGTCAGAGAGAACATGATACTGTCTGGCTGGTTGAGTATCTCCTCTGTGAGAGTATTTTCTTCCATTGACACATCCATGCTTGAACTTTAAAACCTAGAAACTGCTGAATATTAAAACTTCAAGTGGCATTAATTTGTTTTGATACCTGACCTCAGGAAAACTGCTGGTCTTGCAGCTGACAGCCCAGATCAGTTTATAACTCTGTCCTGGATGGTGAGGGATTAAATAACTGGAAATTGCTCGCAGGAAACTCTCATTACAACAGTCAAAATGAGGATTTGAGGCAAACCAAGCAGTACTTACGCTTTACTTAGCAACATTCTGCTGTTGGAGAAGGCTGTGCTGATGGTGTGTTTTCCCCCTGCTTCCTTCTGGCAGATGTAGGGCATGCTTTTCACATGCTGGTAGAGACATATGTATATATGATTATGTGATACACGTGATGGAGACAAATGGGTATACATGATATGCATGATGGGTGCATGAATTTTGAATGCTGTAGCCATTGACGTCAGCTAATCCTGACCTAATCAACAACACGGCTTGCCTGGAGTGTTTTTGGTAACTCCAAATGCCTCCTCTGTCACTGGCTCACTCTGTGTGCAACTCCATGCTAGGTTTATTGCATATCCTAATCTATGCCTGTCCAGTTACCCCATTCCTGCTCTCTGACTTCTGCTGCTCTCTATAGCAAAGAACATCCCCAGGCTACCAAACAAGGTTTTGTAGAGCTTCTGCCCTGGTGATGATTGCCTAGTTCAGGTCAGCCTTTATCCTGCAGCATGGACTCATAACCTCAAGTATGACTAGGAGGGGATGGGGATGAAAGAGAGCTGAATATGGAGGAGAGGGGAGACCTGGCAAGAGAAGATCTCTTGTGAAGACAAGTATTATCCAAAATGAGGAGATAAAGATGGGCTTTGTGGAATTCATAATTGCTGTGCTCCAGGGGAAGCAGACACTTGAGAGGAGTGGCTTGCAAATGGTTTAGGCTTAGATGCAGTGGTATTTGTGTAATGTTAGCGTCAGTTCTGGGAAAGCTAATGCATAACAATGGGCATTATGAATTAGGAAATACCTCACTTAAGCATTTAAGATTGCTAATCACTCAAACTGAAGCAGAGCTGATTTTCTAGTGCCACTTTTTTTGAGTTTCTGCCAAATAGATTTGAGTCTTTCAATTTGTCACCAGTTTTTCTTTTAGAATGAAAAAGGTGGTTTTGCAAGAACACAGTTCCTGTTGCTCTCAATGTTATTTCCCCTTGCTTTTCCTTAGCCTGAGGACATCTGTCTTACTGCTGAAATAAGTCTGCCAGATGTTTTTGCTGTTAGTTATCATTTAAGAGAAATGTAGTTCAGAAGCTATTATTATTTGTGACTTTAACAGGGTTTAGAATTCAGAGAAGGATATGATGGGATAGGAATGGAGGAAATACTAGGACCTAATTATATATAAAAAAAATCTCACCCCAAATCCAAACAAAACCTCACACAAAACTGTTAGATTTGAGCATATAGGGCATTTGGCAAGAAGTACAGATGACAAATGGTGAAATATTTGGACTCTGTATACCAGATGGTATGAGTATTTATAAAGGTATCTTTCCTCAGTTTTGAATTGCTGAAATATTGCATTGTAACTCTGTAACCATTGTTTCCCTTTCAGTTTTTCCTTACTGTCCAGACTTGATACATTTTCACTTCCCTGTGCCTAGCACTGAGCTTTTCTGTTTAATCAGGAAAGCAAGGCTGTATGTCAGCTTTTGCTTTATTGGTACAGTTTCAGGAAATGCTTTAGCATCAATACACAAGCTGCTCTTTTATGCAGCAGAGAGCATTTGGGTACTACTGGATTCCTGACCAAGTATAGATGCCATCAGTAGCACTGATGCTTGCCTGAAAATCACTGCTAGCTTTTTTAGGGAAAATTCTGCAACTAATATTATGTGGTGAGGTGGGATTAGAGGTGGCCTCTGGCTTTCACTCTCCTGACAGATGCATGACCACTCTAGGCATGTAGGCTGGACTCTGTATTTCAGTTTCTGACCACCTTGTGCATGGCATTGTCTTTCAGAGTCCAGCCACAAGATCCCTGCTCCTCTCACAGCTTCATGGTAGTAGAAGTTCTTCTTCAATAGCAGTTCTCCTCCCTCAGCCACTTCAGGCCATTTTGAATCAGAAGAAAGCATAGGATTCACATTCCCATTAGTCTGTTACAGTGCCATAGAGCCAAACTGCTTTGTAAGCAAAGCAGCAGCTCTATGGGTTGATCTCTATTCAGCAATAAATAAGTCTTAAAGCCTAGTGTTGGTTAAAAATAATTCAAAAGATAACACTTTGGCCATCCTTATCTCTTTTCTTCACACTGGGAGGAAGACTAAAGTTCACTTGTTGAGAAGTTTGAACTAAAATGAAGCCAAAATCGAAGTCATGAGAGGGCCAACTCTGCAGTACAACATAGCTGAGATTGTTTTGCCAGTTGTCTCCTAAGGAGAAGGAAGTGCTTTGAGATCCTCACCAGTAACCCCAGCTGGATGTTACTCAGGATCACCCAAAGCTGTCTTTGACCTTGCTTGTCTTCCAGCTTTCTGGAATGATATTTTGAAAGCAGCCTTTCCAGGCCAGAGTCTATGGGAAGATTGCTCCATTCAAGCTTACAGAGAAACCCAGAGTTTATTTTGGTGTTGCTGTTCTTGAGTGTCCCAGTAACTGTGAACTTTTGGAGGGGAGCAATGTGGGGGTGCTGCTAAGCTCCCAGTCCTTTGCATTGATGCACTTGTATCAAAATCTGGATTGAATTTAAATCATTGAAATATCCTCTCAGTGTTGCATTGAAGATTCAAGAAAAGCTAGTTGAAAACCCCAGAGAAGCCTCAGAGTGTTTCTTGGCATTAAAATTGTGAGATTAAAAAACACTCCTTATTTCTAGGGCCTGACTCATGGTTTTTGAATGCATGAGGGTGGCAGTTCTAGCTTCTTTGGTTAAGCAGCATTATAAATATTTCAGGACTTCAGGGCACATAGCTGTGCCAAATATTTTTCTCTTGTTTGGGGTTTTTTACTAATTCCCAAAACAAATTTTTGCAAATCTCTTATGACCTAGGTTACATGTGTAATTCAACAGACAACCTGTTAAATCTCTAGGTTTCTGAAAATGCCCCATCAAATCCAAGTATTTAAATCAATTTCATGGTGACCACAGTGTTGCTGGCTGTCTAAAAGTTGTTTTACTAGGACACACTGTGTGCAGTTCCAGTAGAGGAAAGTGAACTGAAGAGCACAGCTGGCTTGCTAAAGACTTTCTGAAGTAAACAGTACATGGCATGTGTAGTAGAATTTGACCCTGTTAGGAAAATAAGTAGGACAAAGTGGCTAGTTGTTAACAGTGACTCTGGTGGCACCATAGTCAAAAGGAAGGACAAGGTGGGGAATCAAGTGGGATTTAAATAATTCTTCCTGCCTAACAGGAAGACCTCAGAGCCCTGGAACTCTCTCAGCCAAGTTGTAAATGACTTTTCCTCTGACACATTGCTCTCTGGGGGAAGTATTTTTCTATTAGCCTTCACGAGGTGCTGCAAGTTGCTGCAGGCTTGGAGTGTTAAAGGGTGTAATGGGGGGATGTTTCAGCAGATGTGTGTGGGAGCATCTTGCTCAGGTATTCACTGGACACCATGGGGAGCAGCTGGGAGCATAGGCTCATTAATTTCTCAGATGTGACTTAACAGAAATGCTCTGTGAGGTCCTTCTAAGCTTTAAAATGAGACCTGAGCTACTTTCCTTTCTCTTGATACTGAATGTGCTGGGGTGGACAAGCTGCTCCACTGCCCTGTTTTGTGCAGTGGTGAAAGAATGAGGTTGAGTGCACTGGATGAGAAGTGGTGGGTGGTGGATATCTTCTTCCTCTAATGTATATATATAGATGGAAGAAGGTGGAGCATGAATATATATGCTTATTGCTGTATTTTGTCCATCGTGAGTGTGCTGAATCCAAACTGGTATGTGTGGAATAAACTCTTTAATGAATGAAGCTTTTGTGTTCCTTTGTCCTTCAAGAATGTCTGGACCAGTTTCATTAGTTTCTTCTGACTTTGGCCAGTGAGATTTGTGAAGCTCAACCTTAATACCTTTTCCTTTTTCATTTGGTTTGTTCTCTATGTACAGGAATATGACAGCTGGCATGATGCCTCCTTTCTGAATTGTGCAGTTTTACATTTCTGGCAGTTATTTCTGTATATTAACAAATCTGCTTCTCATACCTTTAGTAGTCTGTTTTTTCATCAGATAGGAAAATGTTAATACCCTCTGAACTTTCCTCCTTTGCTCACCTGGACAGTAATTTACTCAAGTGTTTCCTGTTTGTTGTCTGTGGGTTTGTTGCTGGCACTTTCCATTTCTGCAGCATTTCAGGGCTCCACCAACATATTGCCTTTCTCCTGAGCTTCTTGGGGCAGTTCCTAGCACATACCTAGACTTATATGCTGCAGCTAATTGTGACAGTGCAAACTCATGGAAGGGAAATTATCCCAAATATGATCCAGAATCTGAAGCAAAACTTAAAAGAAGGCTTCACTTTTTCTATTTGCTGTAATGCTGTCAATGTTTCCCTCTGCTATGATATCATAGCAGATTTACATAAATTTCCTGGTCAAATGCTTGTGAAGTGTGCTTGTGAAGAGTTGCTGCTAAGACAAGAAAAGCTTAGACAACCCTGAGTTTTTTTCCAAATGTTAAAATGTATTTTGATTCTTGTAAATTAACATTTTTCTAAGTTATGAATAGAACCGTTGCTTTCAGGAGAATTTTCCTCACTTTTGTAATGTGTTTCATCTTCAGAAACCTACAGACAAATTAAGAATATGGCACTTGAGCTGACTTGGCTGCTGATTGTATATTTTCTGTTTCTTCTTGTTTGTGGGCAAATGCTTGATTCTAGTCAAGTCTGCCCGTCATGCTTTAACATCTAAGCAGGTGCTGAATATTTTGCTCTCAGATATGCAACTATCGTGGGATACATATGCATGGTCTGGAGTAGCTGCCTGCTGTAAGAAATCACCACAATGATTTTTTACTTTATGCTCCTTTTCTTCTCCCCTTGGGCACTCAGTACTAACTCTGCAAGGATATAGCTCAACAGGTGACAGTGACAGCTTTCACAGCATGCCAATACGTAGCCATACTTCAATGCAGAGGGATTTATTTGGAGTTAGAGCAACTAGAAGTGGTCAAATGCTGCTTGGAGGTCCTTCAGCTCCTGAATCAACACTGTGTAGTGATAAAAGTGCCTAGAGAAAAATATGCAGACCTTTTCTGACAGCAGATGGAGAGTCCTGTCTAAAAGTTTTACTTAGTTAAGCTGCTTTAATCATTTATTTACTTAAAACATGAAGCATTGAGCCCAGATCTTCAACTACAAATTGTACTGGCTTTTACTCTGATTTTTTTTCTACTAAAGCCACATTTATCTTTACTCTCCTTTCTCTTGTCTTGCTTGAAAAGCTCCTCTTTTTCTTTTCCCCTCCAATTAGTAGCAAAGCTGAAATAGGAAAGTAGTTTTATCCTTGCACATCTGCCTCACTCTTTCATTTCACTGATGGTTCTGAATTTTGCTGAAACTGTAATTTGTTCCTTGTCTCCTTCCCTCTGTTTCTTCTAAGACTTGGAATTCTTCTCAGACCTCAAGTATTTTTACACTGGAGGAAAAAAAGAGAATCTTTGAGCCAGGCTAAAAATAAAAAGAATTTAAAAAGAGGACCAAAAGGAAAATGACCACTCCTTTGAGGGTGAAGTGTTTCAGCAAACTCTGCCTCCTTAGCAGGTCACTGAAAAATTTACTTCTCCTTAGAAAACATTTAGAGTTATTAATGGCTTTTGAAACTTTATTTATGGCACTATTTTCTTTTGTTAAGAATGTCTTGAAGTTCTTAAAAAGCTAATTTGTAAGTTATTGGAAGGATTAAACAGACTCATGTTGACATAAGTAGCCTTTTATGTTTATTATGGTTTAATGTAGACGTCAGGAATGTGTATGTGCATGTCTTTCTGCATGCTTTATTTTAGTGCTGCAGAATGATGAGGAGAGAGATGTTGCAACACTGAGTTTTTTGTTCAAAGTACAAGCTGAGCTGGTGCCAGCAGGCACTGGAAAGCTGTCATGCAAGGCTGAGGGAAAACATTGGCAGTGGCTTCCTTGGTACAGCTTTTTACTGATGCATACCAACCCTGCAACAGAGGTGGTAAAAAAAACCTGCAGGGGTAGTACCTTTTAAAAACCGTTCTGTACAACTGAAATCTTCATGTGGATTGCTTAAATCTTTGTGAGCAGTAGATATTTATATTATTTTTGAAGATTTGGGAGGGTGGTAAGGACTTTTTAATATGATATCGGATGGGAGGACCAGAAAGAATGGATGTAATTTGGAAGGAGGTAGATTTAGACTTGACATAGGAAAGAAATACTTTACAGTGAGGGTGGTGAAGCACTGGAACAGGTTGCCCAGAGAGGTTGTGGATGCCCCCTCTCTGGAGGTGTTCAAGACCAGGCTGGACAAGGCACTGAGCAGCCTGATGTAGTGGGAGGTGTCCCTGCCTATGGCAGGGGAGTTGGAGCTCAATGATCTTTAAGGTCCCTTCCAACCTGAACTATTCTATAATTCTATGTGTGTTTATTGCAAGTTCCCATTGCAACCTTTGGTCCTAGATCATGCCCTTGCTCCCAGGAAAAGCTTCCTCTGTGCTGGCATCTTTCTGGGGAAGGAGAAAGGTGTGACTCTGGTCATGTTCTGAAGGGCAGTTTCATTCCTGAAGCCACTTTACTGTGGCCTCTCCCTTCTCCTGCCTGTAAGCATTGCACAAAATAGCTATTGCTAAGTTGTGCTTGAATTTACTGCAGGGGAAACCATCCTGGTTTGTGTGTTTGCATGTCCCTTCCCTTGCTAGGATTTCAAACAGGGGGTAATGAGTTTCACTGTCAAATTAAATGCTGCTTGCAAATGAGTGGCAAAGGTTCACTTTTTCTTTCCTCCCTTTGGTTGTTATATTGTAACCTCACAGAAGCCTGTCTGTTATCTACCCCACAAAGCAGCTATGGTCTGCAACATTTCTGGTATTTTTTTCTGTTTTCACCTTGCCCTTTAACATGAAGTTAGCCTGCTGGTCATGCCATTGCTATGGTACAGCCTGTCCCTCATCCTGCCTGACCCTGCTTTATGTGCACGATGCTGGTGTGGGTGTCCCCAGCCCTCCAGCAAGGGGCTGGTGCTCTCCCTGCCTTCCCCCCTCCCTTCTGCTTTTACTTCTCTCCACAGGAAAGCTCTTATTTCTGCACTGAAATGGGGCTTCTGTTCAGGGTTAGAAATCAGTGGAGACTGAACCTCTAAGTCGAGTGCAGAGGCTGTAAATCATCATTAAATTCTGTCACAAGTTTGTTTCACTTGCTGTAAATTTTCTTTCTGTTCAATCTGAGACCCTTTGCCTAGTACCTATGGCATTTTTCACCTCCGGATTTGGCAGAAGCATTAACTAAATCCCATAATTCTTAAAATCCTAAAGCTGTGGCCGTCACTCTGCTCTGTTTCACCAATAAGCTGGAGATGAAGCTAAAGGTTCATTATAAAGCAGAGCTGTAACATAATCTATAGGCAGTGTATGAAAGTGACGTGCCAGCTCTATGTGCCATGATTTTAAATAACTTGCATTCATCTCCTTCAAGTACTAGATGAAAATTTAGACCCTGGTGGAGCAGCCCACACTGTTTGGATGGAGCTCACTCATAGGCTCTGTGACATGTGTGTCCATTTTGGAGGCTCTTGCATTTCTTTTTTTTTAAATCAGACTTTAATTTGCTTTTAAAAAACAAACATAAATGAGAGCTCTGGAGTCAAAGCTCTTATTTACTATGCCATATCTGTTGGTAGTTAAGTGACTGCAAACTGTTTTCATTCCTGTTCCTTACCACCCTACTGTCTTTGGGATTGCTAAATTAGACTAGACTGTTTGTTTTAATTTTTTTACTTCCAGGTGTTTCCCCCACAGATGGGGGGAAAGCATTTGGCATTTTTGAGCACCTATATTAAAATATCTTAACCAGGTGACATTTACAACATGAAAAGATTAAAATTTTTAGTTCTGTAGAACTAAAACAGAGGAGTATTATGCCAGTGAAGTTATCATCCTCGTCACTGTCAATAAAAATTAAGATCAGATTAGTTGAATGAATTTTTTTTTTTATTGGGGGACAGTGGTAGTGAGCTCTGTGGCTAGCTTTAATTTCTTCATGTGTTGTGTGCAATAAACTTTAAGCTTACCTGGGATTACTTTTGTAATTATTTGTATTCATATGATTCCCAATGCTACTCAGAATTCTATTTTGGTTTTTGAATGTTTTCTCCATCATAGTGAATTTTGCTTTTATGGTTTGAAAAGCTCCTCAAGCCTCATCTCCAATAAGCTTGAGTAGGAAGGTGCAATCTCAAAGTCAGTATTACTCCAGTCCTGCCATGCCCCTGACCCATGTACCACCCCCAGCCACTGTGCTACCACTATTCTTCATCTGTTCCCTTGCTGTGCTAAACCAGCAGAAAAAGGTACTTTGGTTTTTTTTTGTCTTTTCATTTTTGCTAGGTAATATCATCAGATTTTCAATTAGTGCTAGGGATATGTGTGTATTAAAAATCTGGTTTCCAAGAGATGTACTTGTAACTGTGGGGCACTCTGTCATTAAAATGTCAAGTTTAATTAGAACAGACTCCTGTTTTGTTGTGATGAGAATTGCTAATCCCTCCCCAGGGATATGAGAGTTTCCCCACCTGTGCTAAGAAATGAACTTTTACTTGTTACTGACCTGAATTAGATTCAGTGATATAAAAGGAGATGCTATGCAGCATATCTAAGACCACTTAATAAATATTTTCTTTCTCTGATACCTTCCTTGTGTCCCCTTTTATATGCTGTTATCTGAATTGCCCTCTCCTTTGTAATTACCAGGTCCCTGAGCTGTAATTACCAGACTCTGACAAATGCAACAAGTCATTTTGTTTTCCAGCAGATTGTACTTGATGACTGTTATTCCAACCTTCCCTTTTTGTTGTTGTTTCATTGGTCTTTAACTCCTCAGGATGATGAAAAACAGCCTGGTTGTGTCCTCTCTGCAAGAGGGGGAGGAATGACAGCTATTTTATGTCCAGTGGGTGCTGTGGCTAGTGTTTAGGAAGTACATGTGGCAGTAATGGAGAAGCAGGAAGGTCTGGTGTAACCTCAGACAGGTAAATCACTATATGTATTGACATTTGAATGCATTCTTTCAGCTGCACTAGGATTTTCATAGTTTTACTTGGAATTTCTTATTTTTTGTTTGTGTTCATATCTTGGTCTAGTCTGGAAAAAAAAATAAAGGAAGATCATATTCTGCTTTGAGTTTTGTTTATTTAGAAAAGACATTTTCCCCCTCATTTCAGTAGGGATGTGGAGGAGACTCTCCTCTGGTTCACATCTTTTGCTGCTGCAGTTCTTACTTGAGTTTTATAGGCTTTAAATTCTCAAAGGCTTGAGCTTTCTCACTCTGTTAAGCCCTGCAGACTGAAGGGGTGGATCTGAAGGGCTTGAAATCTAAGTTTTCCAGCAGCTGGCTTAGTGAGTCATTGACCCAAAATACAGCACTGCCCGTGCTGGTCTTTCCCTTGGTATGTTGGGTTAGTAAGAGAGTCTCTTGATAAGTACTTCAATGCCTTGTGAACTTCACAGTAGTAAGAAGCTCTTATGAATGAGGGTCTGCAGTGCTTGGGTGTCAGAATACCTGAAGGCACTGAGAGTGTCTGGACAGTTGGTTCATGTGGATGGACAAGGACCTGTCTCCTTGGAAGGGTGATTTCCTGGGGACACCATCCACATGTGGGAGATAAGAGGGCAAGTACACGGAGCAGAAGCTTTGAATTACCAGGTGACTGGTCCCAATCTGCAATGGGGGTTAGTCTTATGACTGACACAGGGTTGCATTTGGTCATTAACTCTTGGTTGGGCTAGTAAAATTTTTGCTGCATAAATGACATCTTGCCCTTCTAGTAATTGCAGAAATTCAATCACAAGCACATGCAGGCAGGGGAGGGGAGGAAAGACCCTAGTAGTGCTGCTCCTAAAATAGTGCTTTTTAGGGGTAGGACTTTTTAGTAAGATATATGATGGAAGGACCAGAAATAATGGATGTAAATTGGAAGGGGGTAGATTCAGGCTTGACATAAGAAAGAAATTCTTTACAGTGAGGGTGGTGAAACACTGGAACAGGTTGCCCAGGGAGGGGGTGGATGCCCCTTTTGGAGGGGTTCAAGACCAGGCTGGACAGGGCACTGGGCAGCCTGATGTAGTGGGAGGTGTCTCTGCCTATGGCAGGGGGGTTGGAACTTGCTGATCTTTAAGGTCCCTTCCAACCTGACCTATTCTATGAGCATCTGAGTGAAAGTGCTGAAGTTCCCATATCCATCAGCTTCCACATCTGTTTACTATGTTCATGCATTTGTTTGAAAACTTTTGCAAGACTCCAGTTTGTCCCCTTGCTCTCCCCACAAGTTTTGGTTTAGACATTACAATTTCTCAGCCTTTAGGAATATGTGCAGCAGCATGCTTGGCTCAGTGTGGGGCCCTGGAGGTGGCCATGTTGCCTTTCAGTATCAAAATCCAGTAGGGATAGATGGTAGCGTGTTTTTGTAGCTGTGTCAGTGCTTATGCTTTTCTTCAAAACTCTTATCTAAATGTATGCTTGTTCTTACTAATGTCTGAAAACACCATCAAAGGAATATTTAGGTGTGCTGTAATTGTGCTGTGTCACCACTTCAGTAGAGCAGCTTAGAAGAGAGTGAAAACATCCCTCTACTCCCTGAAAAAGCAAAGCTTTTCATGGATTAGAGGTGTAGGCTGTAACCAAACACTAGCAAGAGATATGAGATGTTTCCAGACTCTTCAGTCTCTGGAAGAATGGCTCAAGGACATGTGCTGTAAATCTAGGGACTCCCTTTGATAGGCTGTGTCATTGTAAGATATTTGATGCTTTCTAATAGGTGACCAGAGAGGAATGTCTCTAGGTTTTAATTTCAAGGAAAGCATGATGAGTGGCTGTGCAAAGAGCTCAGATCCTTATGTAGCTTTTTCATTGTCCCTCTGAACTCATCTGGCTTTTGGAAACTGATTGAATAAAAAAGTATATACTTATGAGGAAAAATCCCTCCCATAAAATTCGTTTGTTAAACAGCAATAAACATGCAAATGGTGTATTTTGGAGTAGGAGCAATGTGACCCTTGGTATTATCAGCTCATATAACATGAGGACATTGCATGCCAAAGGACATTGCTTGCACGTTATGTCTCACTTTCCTCTTCCCTCTGTATGGTTATTCCTGCTGCAGAGGCAAGGCTGTTGCTGTTTCCTGATTGATAAAGGTGAACCTTGAATGGTAGTTTTGGGTGGGAGAGCCATTGGATCCTTCTGGTTCTGTGATGGCCTTTGAATAACACATCTTATCCTAGCTGGTAACATTCATGGAAGTGAGGAATGGGTATTACTGAAATTTACTTTATGGAAACATTTTTTAAAAGTATAAGTGGAGCCTCAGCAATTTTGGAAATGACATTTCACTTCCCACCTGAGTATATGGGGATGGTTTTGCTTGGTTGAATTCTTCCCCTGATCCATTGTCATAGACACATAGAATAGTTTGGGTTGGAAAGGACCTTACATATCATCGAGTTCCAACCCACCTGCCATAGGCAGGGACACCTCCCACTACATCAGGTTGCTCAGTGCCTTGTCCAGCCTGGCCTTAAACACCTCCAGAGAGGGGGCATCCACAACCTTTCTGGGCAACCTGTTCCAGTGTTTCACTACAGTCACCGTAAGGAATTTCTGTCTTATATCTAGCCTGAATCTCCCCTCTTCAATTTACATCCATTATTCCTAGTCATTCCATCACATACCCTGTTAAAAAGTCCTACCCCTGCCTTTCTGTAGGCCCCCTTCAGGTGTTTTCTGTGGGAAGTGGATATAGTGGGCTCTCATTGCTGCTCTAGGGTTTTTACTTGAAAGTGGACTTGTGTTGAGTGCTGGTTTGGATTGACAGTTGAGCTGTGCTCCCTGGATAGATGATTTGTGCTGGTAAGCACTAGTCAGAACCTGAATTTGTCTGTTGTTGTTTTCTTTACTTACGTGGTGCAGCTTATCATTGTCCCAGTTCTTTGAAGCAGGAGGATTGTTTCCTGCATGTTTATGCCATGCCTGGTTTGTTTCCGGATAGGAGAAAGTGAAACAATGGCTGGTGTATCACAAGGGATTCTATACGTAGTTGCAATTTTTTACCACTGGCTGTTAGTTTATGTCAGATGATTTTTTTGGTTTATACTTCTGCTATGACTGTCTCTTTGGTCTCCTGATTTGCTTTCACTCATGGGATTGCTTCATTATGTCAGATGATTTCTGACTACTTCCATCTCTAAGGCTCCTCTTTTTCCTGTGAGAGGTATTCCAAGGAGGATAAAAACCCCCACAATACTTCTGAATTACACAGTAGAACCTGTATTTCTGTTAGTATTCCTAAATTGGAAGTGGTTGCATCATCAAAACAAGGTAAGACATATTGAGCTACTAAGGTTATTAGAGATGGATGTTTGATTAGTGGAGTTAAATTTATAATTTGTAAATGAATAAGAATAATCCTTTCTTGGAAGGAAGTACTCCATTCTATGCACTGCAGACATCTTCATACTTATGACTTTTAAAGTATGGAGATGAATTTTTTCTTTGGAAGAAGCTGAGCTCCTCAGTCCCTTTTGATACTTCACACTTAAGCTCCATTACAGAAAACTAATTTTTCTCTTGTTTGGGTTAGGTCATGAGAACCCAGCCATAAAACTTACTTAGTATGTTTCCAAACTTCTTATTCCAAGAGTCATGTATTTTGAGTTTCTGTTCTGATGCGAATTGCAGAGTTGCTAAATCCTTGTGTGCTTTGGTTGCACACTAAAATTTGTATTGGCAGCCCCAAACAACTCAACCTTATAACTGGAAGAGAGAGTCTACAGACTTGCAGCTACCAAAAGCTAAAGCATCCATATAAAGTTATGTTGCATTTCCAGCTATGTTTTGATTCCATTTCCTCTTTCTGTCTCTCTGAGAAATAAAGTACAGGGTCATTTTTACCCAGTGGCATATAGTCTCCCATGGAGAAATGTGGATTAGCTCTGTAAACTTTCTGAGCACAAGAATAATCCTCAGAGAGATGAGAGCCAGTTGAAATAAATAGGGCTCCAAGGTGTGCTGGCAGCATGGGAACACAGCTGAGCTCCTTGAGAGAAAGCTTAGTGAAAGCTACTAATTTAGAGTCTTAAATATCTGCAGACATTCTGGCACTTTACTGTAAATCATTTGCTGTCACTTAAATATTTTGAATATATATATTTTTGTAACTACCCATGGTTTTTATTGCAAGTATGTTTTTAGTCACAATATCTGAATTATTTTTGACGACTCGGTTTTTGACTTTGTCCCGTTATTTCTTTTTCCAAATTGGAACATAAGTTGTCTCTGGTTATTCACATGAATATTGCCCATCACATCTTGGTCACAGTCTTGTTCTTTTCTTTGTTTCAAGTGGCTTGGAAAAGCAAGACCAGATGTTCAGTCTTGCTGGATGCCAAGAGAGGTATAATTGGTTTTGTTATCCCGTGTGAAAAGGGAGTGTGAATATGAACTCATTTTAATAAGCTTTTGAATTCCAATTTCTGCATCAGTACATGAAAGAAGTTTAAGCTGCATGTGAAATGTAACATCTATCAGAATCATAGAATAGTTTGGATTGGAAGAGACCTCAGAGATAATCTGGTTCCAACCTCTATGCCATGGGCAGGGACATCTCCCACTAAACCATGTTACTCTAAGCCCCATCCAGTCTATCCTTGAATGCTCCCAGGGATGGGGTCTTCACAACCTCTCTGGGTTACCTGTTTCAGTGTCTCAGAACCATCACAGTAGAAAGTTTACTGCTGTGCGTGTAATTAACACATGGGCAAGTTCAAAAGCAGGGATCATCCTTTCCTAATAGGTGAATGTGCAGTGGTGGTGCTCCTTTGGTGTTATTTCAGAAATGAAAAGTGAAGGCACCTTTTGTGAAGTTGCTTGCCTCTGCTTCCATGTGTCCTGCAGTGGCTGGACTGCCCTAAGGGAAGGGGCAGAAGTAGAAGAAATGAAACCTGTTCATGAAAGAGCTGCAAGGAACCCATGATCATTCAGCTCTGAAGAGAAAGACTTGGGTGTGTCAGTTGATGACAAATTCAACATAAGCCACCACTGTGCACTTGCAGCCAAGAAGGCCAACCAAATCCTAGGCTGCATCAAGAGGAGTGTGACCAGCAGGTCCAGAGAGGTGATTTTGCCCCTCTACTCGGCACTGGTGAGACCCAACCTGGAGTTACTGTGTCCAGTTCTGGAGCTGGAGAAGAAGGACATTGAGCTATTGGAGTGGGTCCAGAGGAGGCCACGAAGATGGTCAAAGGGCTGGAGCAACTGCCCTATGAAGACAGGCTGAAGGAGTTGGGGTTGTTCAGCCTGGTGAAGAGAAGGCTCAGGGGGGACCTCAGAGTAACTTCTCAGTACCTGAGGGGGTCCTACAGAAAGGCGGGGGAAGGACTTTTTAATCTGATATTGGATGGGAGGACCAGAAACAATGGATGTAAATTGGAAGGGGGTAGATTTAGACTTGACACAAGAAAGAAATTCTTTCCAGTGAGGGTGGTGAAGCACTGGAAGAGGTTGCCCAGAGAGGTTGTGGATGCCCCCTCTCTGGAGGTGTTCAAGGCCAGGCTGGACAAGGCACTGAGCAGCCTGATATAGTGGGAGGTGTCCCTGCCTATGGCAGGGGCGTTGGAACTCAATGATCTTTAAGGTCCCTTCCAACCCAAACTATTCTATGATTCTATGATTCAAGCCATGACAAGTGTGAGATGGCACCAGTTAATAACCTCTCTAGCACCAGCATGTAGAAACTCTTCTAACTTGTTACCAACTTGTTCTAGAGCAAGCAAAGAAAGCTGAAGGCTGCTGCTTCTGCTTTTCTCCCTTTCTTCCTCTCTCTTTCTTGTTTTTAGTGTTGAAGTTGATACATCTAGTGGTAGCTGATTGAGAAATAAAAGAGCATGAATCTGAAAGACCTATGTGTTGTGCTGTCACTTTTTAGTCTAGCTTAATTTATGTTTTTGGACCATTATCTACATCAACCCTATTTTGTTTAGGAGTAATTAACAGCACATGGTGACTCCTGGTTTTAGCAGCTGATGTCTCCTCATGCTTCTCTCTAGGTGCATAGCTCTATTTGGTGCATAGCAAGATGACTAGAGTGGATGTGTATATAACAGATTATTTCAAGTGCAAAAAGCAAGTTATCATTTCTACTTTGTGGAGGGCATTAGCTAAATATTAAGGGCTAAAATACAGTAATAGATAAATATTAAGAATTAAAAAGACAGTTGAGACCATGTGTTGTTTTCCTAATACCTGTGAACCCACAAGCATAATGCGTGGGTTGAGGGAGTGCTCAAACTTTGTGTTAGGCTCTATTTGACATAATTTCTAGTGGGAAACTACATGGCACAGTCACATTAAAACATATGGTTTTGTTAGGGTTACTGCTGAGGACAGGCAGGAGAACTAAGAATGAAATGCGAGAGACAGTGGTTCTTGGCTGGCAAAATGACTGAATGTCTGTGGGCTCACCCATCCTTTTCAAATGGCTGAATGCCTGTGGGCTCCTCCCATCCTTTTTTCTGTGGTCTGGTTTTTAAGTCAAAGGTCTGGTTTGGGTCTGCTGCAACCAAGCACTGTAAGAGGAAACCACTGTATATAGAGGGCAAAGGATGAAGCAAAGCTGGAGATGAGAGGACAGGTCAGGAGGTATAGGCAGTCCTTTGGCCAGGATTGGGGTCATATCTGCTATTGAGGTCCACAGCCAGACTGAGAAGGATGATGAGTTCATACTTTTGCCTTGTACTTTTTTTTTCTTGTATGTTATTTTTAATAGTTATTGGTGTGCTGCATAAACCTTAGATTACAGCTTTATCAATGAATATGGAAGCCCCTTTAAAATTATGGGGAGAAAACAACGGCAGGATTTCCTAGCAGTGATACAAAAAAAAAAAAATACACTGGTAATTTTTTGACCTAAGGTAGCTTTAATTTGGGGAGTGCTTTCAACTTATCTGCAGGACTGCTTCATAACCCCTTTTATAGATGATTGTGTCAGTGGTTCCCACTGCAAACCCTGCATTTATAAAGTAGCTGTGTAAATTTGATCTGGACTTTAAAATTGGTATGTATGATCTTGATTTAGAAGCAAGCAGCGAGTCTGGATGGCTAATCTGTTGGCTATGTGAGCAATACTGCTGTAGTAAAGGCTGTGAGGAATATGATACAGCTCTCAGTTTCCATTGAGCACAGAGGAAGCTTATTTGTCACAAAGAGCAGGTGCTGCTATGGCTCTTTTTTTCATGCAGATGTGATAAGCTAGACCCCAACTGCCCCTAGCCCTTCAAGATTCCAGAGTGTAAGTCGATGTTTTGCTTCCTCTTGGGCAATGAGGGAGATGAAGAAGGGCTTTTTGGATCTGCCCTGTTAGGTAGGGCACACTGCACAGAAATAAACATCTAAACCTACATGGTGTAGGTTTAGATGGGATATTTGGAAAATTTTCTTCACTGAAAGTGTTGCCAAGCATTGGAGCAGGCTGCCCAGGGAGCTGGTGTTGAGTCAACATCCTTGGTGATATTTAAAAGATGTGTAGATACAGTGCTGAGGGACACAGTTGAGTATCTTGGCAGTGCTCTGTTAACAGTTGGACTTCATGACCTTAACAGCCCCTTCCAACCAAAATGATTCTGTGATACCTTATTAGAGCTGATGGGGTTCAGGAGCTGAGCACAGGAGTTAGACTGAACACTCAGAATTTCAGCAAAGGAACTGGTGCTACTATGGAGTGATCCACCTGCTGTTTTGGAGCAAGACTGTCTTCTCTAAAACTACAGTAAGGGCTGCTTCTCTAAGCTTGTAGTGATTCACTGAAGGATGTTTCCCAGCATCCTTT